>PVKA01012247.1:37629-58371 GCA_004027165.1 Ctenomys sociabilis
GCTTTAGACCGCTGAGCTATCTTGCCAGCCCTTTTTTTTTTTTTTTTTTTTTTTTTTTGTGCAGAACCGGGGATTGAACTCAGGCCCTTGCACTTGCCAGGGAAGCGCTTATTCTGCTGAGCCATCTCCCCAGCCCCTAACGCCCACATTTTTGTTTCATTATACTTTGGATCACAGCTAGAAAAGACATGAGAGAGGACTTCCAAATGGAACTTTGGAAAGTGGCAGGAATGATGAAATAATTATGTTTAAAGCAAGGCAGAGAATATATTTTTGAGGAAGGCCTCATTGCATTGTAACTTTTAATGCAATAATTTTTAATTAATATTTTTTAAATTAAGAATTTACCATATATTTTGATCGCACATTGTAGGCTTTCGGGACTCTTCAGTCATGAGTCAAGGAGGCTTGGCTACTGCTCTCAGTGATAGCACATCCTGGTGCTGTCCCATGATGTTAGATTCTTAGGCATGCAGAACGCAAATTTTGTGGGATAATGAAGGCACCCGAGGGCCAAGAGATAGCTCAGTAGAATAAGCGCTTTCCTGGCAAGCGCAAGGGCCTGAATTCAACCCCCAGTTCCAACAAAACAGCAACAATAAAAAAACCAAAGTGTCCACTCTGACTTCAAAGGAAGCCCTGAGAGGCCAGGCAATTTTTACCCAAAGGATGGGGTAATAAAACTGTGGGAATGAAGTTGAGGGTACAGTGGAGATCTCAGGAAGGCAGAGATGTCACAAACATGAAATATCTAGGCTGGGAAGCCACAAGCAGCAAGTGAAGCCAAAACAAGAGAGGATGTATGTGGAATACAGCCAGCAAGGCTGTAGGTGGGACTCACTGTATCTTATAATTTAATAACTTGGTCTATGAGTTTTATAAGTGTTTGTAGCTAAGAATATGTCTTGAGGTTTAGCAGAGACTTTGACTTGGACTTTTGAATAATGTTGTGTCTTGCTTACTCTTCTCTCATTGCTTGGACAAATACCCAACACCAAAAACAAAGGAAGGAAAGGTTTATTTAGCTCACAGTTACTGGAGGTTTCAGTCCATATTCAGCTGGCTCCAAGGCAGTTGGGCACATGGCAGAGAGCAGCAGTTCATGGCCACTGAACAGCAACAACAACAATTAGCAATGGCTACAGAAAGTCTGTCTCTTTGTCTCTTAGATTACATTCAGGCTTTCTGCCTCAGGCTGGGGGAAGAACTCACACCCATAATCCCAGCAGTACTAAGACCCATAATCCCAGCACCATAATATTCTACCCCTGGACCCCAAAGTCTCATGCACATCCCTTTGTGCAAAAGACATTTTAGTCCATCTCTAAGAGTTGCCATAGTTCCAACAGTTTCAGTATTACTGAAAAGTCCAAATCCCAAATCTCCTCCAAGATCCAAGGTAAACTCTTAGCTGTGAGCTCCTGTACAAAAGAAAAGTTAAACACATGCAACATTCAAAAGCACATTATCATTATCATTCTAAAAGTTGTAAACAACAGGAGAATACAAAACATTGGGACCAACACAAGTCCAAATCCAGCAGGGCAGACATTAAACCCCATAGTTCCAACTGGAACATCTGAAGCAATCTGTGATGAGTAGTGAGCTCCAAAGGCTCCATGGCTTCACCCCTACAGCACTAGTGGTGGTAGCTCCCATGGCTTCTCTTTCAGGCCAGCATTTCTCCCTCCTTGCAGCTTCCCTTAGATGATCCACATTTCTGGCTTTTGCCAATTTCTGAGGTTTCCACCGAATAGGATTCTCACTCTCAGCTTCACACACTGCCCTCTCTGGGACACACTGCCTGGCCTCCCAGGCCTTCTGAAATCAAGGTGGAAGCCTTCTTAACCTCAGAACTGTGTGCCTGAAACCAACACCAAGTGGGTGGTTCTAAGGTCTGCTGCCAGCTGGAGCAGTAGCCAGGTTTTCCTCTGTTTTGGCTATAGGGGCCGAGAGCTTGCATCACTGAGTGCTCTCACCCTGATTCCAAGGAACAAGTTCTCCACGAGGCACCATTCAGGAAACTGGTGTGGCCGCTGCTGCCATTCTAGAACATGGGGCTCTGTGGCTTTCTCCCCAAGGCAAAGTCCCTGACCTTTGCAGTTCTGAGGCTGTAAAGGGTGAAGACCTGCCTCCTCCTGTGATGCCCTCAGGCCATCCTTTCTATTCTCTTGTTCCTTCTCCATAATGGAGATCCTCTCAGCTCCATCTTTGCAGTCCACAGCTTTCTCGGTGCTTCCTTTCCAGCCAAACTCACCACATTTTGAACCTCCCTGCTGGGTTCTTTGCTTTTCATTCTCAACATAAATCTGGCTAAAAGCCCCTAATAACAACCAGGCCACTGCCCCAGTATTTGGCTGCTTTGAAATATCTTTTGCCAGATTTATCAGTCCACCATGCTCAAACTCATTCTCAGGCAGTCTCTGGACATGAGCAAAATACAGACAAAATTTCTGTCATGCTGTAACAGACACTGTCCAGAGACCAACAACCAATGCAGTCCTACCCAACAAAAACATCCTCAGCCTGGTCTTCTCAGGCAGGCTTTCTATCAGCCTTTTGGTCTTCTGAGCTCTGACCAGTATCTCTCTTACAGAGGAACCAAAGCTATTTCAGCTCTTCACAAATAGGCAACCTCTCCAAACCTTTCCTATCTCTTCCCATAAGCCATTCTCAAAAACTTGCAATCTACGTGGTCAAGTTTAACCACAGCAATGGGGCAATTTTGCCTTGGTTACTCTTCTCTCATTGCTGGGACAAATACCCAACAACAAAAATGAAGGAAGGAAAGGTTTATTTAGCTCACAGCTCCTGGAGGTTTCAGTCCATATTCAGCTGGCTCCAAGGCACATGGCAGAGAGCAGCAATTCATGGCAGCCAAACAGCAGCAACACAACGAAGAGCAATGGCTGCAGAAAGTCTGTCTCTGTCTCTTATGTTACAATTCAGGCTCTCTGCCCCAAACTGGGGGAAGTACCCACACCCATAATCCCAACAGTACTAAAACCCATAATCCCAGCCTTGGATCACACATAATCCCAGTGGATCATGAATTAATCACAAACTCTAGAAGTCCTCACCTCATGAATTCATGAGGCTTTGGGGGACAACTAGACCCAAACCAACTAGACCCAAACCATAATGTGCTACAATTGTTAAGACTTCGGGGAAGGATTACTTTTGTTTGTACACACAATAGTCACATCTGTTAGAGATATAAAATATATTTATATATCAAATTAACAGGGGGTAAAATATGATTGTCAAGATGGATGGTCAATCTGATCAGCTTGAGAACCATGTGGAGGGTTATTAAGCACATCTCTGACGTCCAGGGGATCAGGGATACTATCCCTGAGCACTGGGTCCTGCCTTTCAGGCTCTGCTCCTTACTTTTCTTCCATGTCACCAGCAGTGAGTCACTCTGGGACACCATGCCCTTCTATCCACCATGATGTCAACCAATTACAGTTTAAACCCACTGAAATCTAAAGGCAGATTCCACCATTCCTCCTGTAAATGGCAAATGCTGGCTATTTTGTCTACCAGAGGAAAACTGATCAATATACTCACCACACCGGCCCTCTCATTCAAGAATGTTAACATTAACAACCTTTGTTTGTTTAACATCTCCGTAACATGTGATTTTTGAAGGAAGAGACTGTTTTTACTTTTACTGTTTATCCCAAGACTAGTCAAATGGTAGGTACTCTGCAAATATTTGTTAAATGAACATTTGTTGTTTTAATTTATTCCATAAATATTTATTTAATTAGCATTTGTTTCAGAGCCTACTTTGGTAGCTTGCACTCCCAAGAGACTTCTCTGGATGCTCTTTTTTCTCTAATCTCCCCCACTGATACTCCCATCAACCCTATATTTCCCTTGAGCTTCTCTTAGGTATGTGTCCAAAAGATACACCTCTGAACTTAGTTACTCCCACAAATTTTAGTTAACTTAATGATTTCCTGTGCTTTTTTTTTTTTTTTTTTTTTTTTCTGGCGGAACTGGGGATTGAACTCAGGCCGTTGTGCTTGACAGGGAAGTGCTTATTCCACTGAGCCATCTCCCCAGCCCCTGTTTTTTATGTTTAAAATGTTTATAGTCATATAGCATTCTGGACCTGAAATGAGAAGATTTAATATCAAGTTCTACCTTTGCTAGCTAAAGACTCTGCATTGAAGCTATCTCACAGTATTTGAGCATCTGAACTTTTATTTCTTCATCTTTAAAGACAAAAACAATTCTCTAAACTTATGGAAATAAAATTAAATGAATGCCCAAAACTCGTTTAAACTCCAGAACAACATCATTAAGTATAACGAAGTTACCTTTGCCTTCATTATTTCTCATGGCAAGCCTGTGCCAATCTCCCTACTGGCCTACACATGAGGCTGTGGCTTGGTGTCACTCTTTAATAGACGAATGACGGTGCTTCAACACTCTCCTAAATGGGACTCTGTCTCGTCATCTCTCTAATCTAGACCTATGCAGGTCACTTTACCTGAAAAACAGTGCAGATCATGTTTCTTGTGGTGTGGGCCACCTTTTCTGTATTCCAACATCCCAACTCCCTTGTCTTGCTTTTAAAACCATGGCCAAATGCCTTGTAATAGTTCTTTAATTCTTCTTATTCATTATGCTCTTGCTAATTTTGTTTTGCATATGAGTCATCAAATTTTCCCTTTCAAAGCTCTTTGTAAATTGTTTCTCTGAGCTTGTATCCATTCCTCTTCCAGGTGTTCAAAACCTATTTTTCAAACCCAGTACACATGGTATGTTACATAAACTCCCTTCAGAAAGAAATGCCAACATGGGACTAGACATACAAGACACTGTTGTGCAGAAAATGTGAAACTAGTGACACTAATAAACACTCAAGATGCTGATGAACAGGACACAGAGGAAGGTGGACATGATTATTGCTGCAATAGAACTCTGTAAAGGTTTCTTCCAGCCAAAGGTGAAGTCTTCAATTCTAACTCTCTTGAGAAGATTTGCGCCTCACCTATCTCCAAGAAATAAGCCAGAATTAAAGGTCCTATTACTGTAGTGTGAAGAGCCCCAGAATTTATGTTTTGAAATCCTAATTCCCAAGGCATAGTGAAACTTGTGGGAGATGACAATGCCATAGGGCTCCTTGGCCATCCTCATAGCAACTGGGATCCAAGAAGGGTATTAAAAGAAAGCTATTTAATGCCTGACATTAATACCTGTTATATAAGTTGAAGCTATCATGTGGTTATGCCCAAAGCTAATATGGAATAAAGTCATGAAAGAATATTTGTTGTGGAAAACAAGCTCCAAAGATCTGTCTCCATACTACTCAGATAACACATGGAATTAGAGTGCTGTAATAGTAGGAAGGATGGAACACACAAACAGAAGAAATAAAAACAAAGAGAGCTAGTTCTAAAATTTTTTAGTGAAGACAGGATATATTATCTCGAAAACATAAGGTTTGAAAATAATATTAACATCGCCATTTTATGACAAATTTTATAGA
The DNA here is from genome assembly GCA_004027165.1 of Ctenomys sociabilis. Taxonomy (NCBI): domain Eukaryota; kingdom Metazoa; phylum Chordata; class Mammalia; order Rodentia; family Ctenomyidae; genus Ctenomys; species Ctenomys sociabilis. The sequence continues at coordinate 43,136 of PVKA01012247.1, forward strand.
ACAATGGCATAAATCTCAGTCAGCAGGGCTTAAATATACAATACTAATCTAAGAGGTGCCCCAAACAGGCATATGGTTTTATCAAATATTCGTAACATACACACACACACACACACACACACACACACATACACACATATACACACGCACACAAACACATTTGTTTTGAGACTCTAACACTAAAATAATAGCATGCACACAGTCCTCATGTAAACTCTATTAAAAACGATGTGAAATAGAAATCATATTTAAAAATCCAGGTGCAATGAAAAATAGAAAAAATACGCACATGAGTACGTATTAAAACTTTAAAATTTAGGGTCATAATGCCTTTGCTTCATTTTAATCCTAAGATCACTCAGTAAAGCATAACAAAATATGGTGAATCATTTAGTGTAGAGTATAGATCAAGATAGATTTTTGGTAAATTATCTTAGATTTTAAAATCAGTAGTTCTAAACTATAGCATGATTGCTGTATCTTTAGGGTCTAGAATTCATAATGAAGTGCTCAGTCTATTTTTTAACTTTAGGAACATAAGTTGTATAAGTGAAAGAAGTAAAGTGAATCACTGAAATATTTTTATTTTGAATGGAATAATATCATGATAGTTTAATAGCCTTGGTTGTTGGAGATTTGCTTATGTCTTTGATTATTATGGATGGAAAATATTTTCACATGCAAGACAGTATCCTCAGCACATAGAACAGTGTATAATCTATATGAAGCAACCAATAGCATTCATTTAATAAATAAGTGACTGTTGGTTAATTTGGTTTGATAGAGAAGGTATCTGTAAGTGCAAGATTGATGAAAGAAATTACAAGTGAAGCCTCTGCTGCTGACAGGGCACCAGAAATGTATCACAGAAAAGTAAAATTAGAAAGTATTTTACAGTAGTTCTAACATTTCCTATATTCTCCAAAATCAATGCTTCAGTGTCTTCAGTGATTTGCTCTAAGGTTCATTTGGGTATCACTAACAACAGGGGAGCTGTGGTTTATTATAAACATGAGTTCATGAATCATTTTTTTCTGTATTTTAGGGAAGTTTCTACAGGGTGTTCAGGATCTCACTACTAGAGCAGACTCATAGTAATTCTCCTGTTTATAGCCTCCTAAGTGCTGGGATTATAGGTGTGCACCACCACACCCAGTCTCAATGGCCATCTCAGCTCGCCATGGGGGCAGGGCTAGCACTGCAGGCCTGGGGATTGAACCCCTGGCCCCTGTGCCTACTTGCAAGTGCTTTAATCCACTGAGCTATTTGGCCAGCCCTTCATGAATCATTCTCGATACATCTGTTCTGCAGACTTTGGGGCAGGCTTCTCACTCTGTGACTTGTGTGTTCCCATGACCAAGGTGGCTCTGTAGTCCCCATTGTCGCTGTGACAGAACTGTAACTCTTTTACTTCTGCTTTCAACAACTTGGGTATTGAACATTTCTTTATTTAAAAATATACATCTTTCTCCCCAAGGACATCAAATTAATTAAACTGAAGTATTTATATTAATTGTTAAGTTTTTGAGGCACCATCTCATACTTTCGCTGCAGGAGAAAAGCCACCTAAGGAGGAATGGTGAGTGTCTAGAGGTCAATCATGAAACTGAAAAGAGAACACACCTTCCTGGGAGCCGCTCAGCACTGCGTTCTACATGGCATTTATATGTTACAGGTACTTCAAGCTCTGAAAAGCATCCAATCTGCAATTTGTTTGCTTAGCTTACTTATTTTACTAATTTATTAATTCAGAATATATGCAATAAAAGTATTACATCAGACACATAATAAAATACAATTTGATAACTAATAAATATATATTGCTTTAATTTTAGTACAGAGTCCACAGGGTCTACAGGGTCTCACCGCACAGACTGGACTCATAGTGATTCTTCTGTTTTCAGCCTCCTAAGTGCTGCATTATAGTCATGGGACACCACACCCAGTGTCAGTTGCAGTCTCAGCATGTCCCGGGGGTGGTAGCAGACTGGCGTGCCACACCAGGGATTGAACCCCGGCTGCTGTACTCTGCCTAAATCTGTTGAGCTATCTGGCTGGCCTAATAACTAATAAATATTACTACAAACCAAAAGGTGCTTTACTATACTTACAAAATTTAATATTCAAATGCCCTATGATATGCATATGTTTTTCCCACACAGTAAACTGTCTGTGCAAAGATAATTTAACCAAAATGTTTCTGCTACTGCCTAATAGTGTCTTGGTTACCTTCTCCTCACTGAGGCAAAATACTCAACCCTCAAAGTTAAAGGGGAATGGGTTTATTTGGCTCACAGTTTGTGGAGATTTCAGTTCGTAAGTGGCTGGCTCCAACGCAGGGTGGCCTAGCAGAGGGATACCGCAGAGGAGCAACAGCTCATGGCAGTGAGAAGGTAATAAAGCAAGCGAAAGGCAACCCCAGCTCTTGCTGTCCCTCTTCTCATGCCTGGTCTGCTTAGGGCAGGCGGCCCTCACACCCTTAATTCCTAATGCCCTTGATCCTAGCATTGCACCATGATTCGATTCCAGCATCACATACTCTAGATCCAGCTGCCTTTGAAAAAGCCCCAGTTAGGACTGCATAAGCCCATGACAGGACTTCTAAACACAAGCCCTAACAAATAAGATTGTGAAAGATTTAAATACTTAAATATGTTTTGATGTTTATCCTATATTACATGAGAGTCTGGACAGCTCTGTTAACAACTTAACAGTATATGCTGATAAATTTAAAAACAGCAATTATGGATGTTGTGCTATGAGACTGCTTATGTACAAAATACATTTGTGAAATCAGCATAATAACAACCTATTTGTCTTAAACACTTGAAAATAAATATATTCTCATATTCTCCTTTTATAACTTTGAGCAATTTTTCAAGATATACAAAAATCAATAAAATTCAGAGAAGTTACATTGTTATATCATTGAAAGCCCTTAAACATCTCTGCTAAAATTAGTACAAAAATATTTTCAAGATCATGTACAAATCAGTTCATTCACTGTTCTAACACTAGTAGATTAAAGTTAAGTGTAATTAGATCCTCTTACCAGCATAATCCTGAGTAATCTTCCTTGCTCATGGCTTTGAAATTGTTAAAGCATTTGAGAGATTACATATTATGATGCTTACTTTCCAATTTTGAATGCTATTTTTTCATATTAAGACTTTAAATACTTTTGGCAATGAAAAGCTTTATTTAGAAAAACTTACAAAGAAGACAGAATCTGTTTTTATGTCAACTAGATTTTATAACTTGATTAGTTGATAGAGTACAGCATATTTTTAAAATAAAAATGCACAATGAATGACGATGCAAATTTGGTGAGCAATAATGCATAATTATTTCAAAACAAGTTGTCAGAATCACCAACCAATTCAATGGCAGTCAGCTTGGACTGGGCAATAGCAGTTTCAGTGCCAGACATAATGGAGTAGATTCATGTACCTTTGTCAGTCCCCAGCTTACAAGAATTCTGGACATGAAATGATGAAAAATACTACAGCCAGCTGGAAGCCAGCAAGAAGGTACTTTTCAGAAATGGTTTTCTGAGTCCCCGCATGCCTTCTACATATTCCAGAAAAGAAGGAAAAGATTCAACTCACAGGCACCATTAGGCACAGGCAAAAGAAAAGTTCAGGAAGAAAACCCTCTCTCTAGTGAAAGGTCCAGAAAAAGAGTAGCCCAGAACAAATTTTTTTGTTTGTTTGTTTTTGTTTTATGCATTTAGTACAGGGACTACAAGGTCTCACTACACAGATCAGACTCGTACAGATCCGCCTGTGTTCAGCCCCTCAAGAGCTGGGATTACAGGGTGCACCACCTCATGCAGTCTCAATCACTGTCTCAGCTTGCCCCAGGGGCAGTGCCAGCACAGCAGGCCGGAGATTAAACCCTGGTCCCTGCATCTGCCTAAGCAACGCTTTAATCCATTGAGCTATCTGGTTGGCTTGGAACGCAATCATTGTCCAGCAAATACTGAAGAAAAATAAGTGTCACCACCTTACACCTTCCTCTTCCTCTTCTCTAGCCTCTCATTGCAATATCAGACCAAGTGGGCACTGGCATCCATAATCACCGGTAACAGCAAGGATTGGGGGAAAACATCTAAAACATTTCTAGGAGTCAGTGGATGTGCTCACGTCAGCATGAGAACTCTGCTTCTGCTGGCTTCAGTGAGGAGTTGAGACTTGCTGTCCCTCCCACTGTGGCCCAATCACCCAGTATCACTGAAGCTCAGGCCATTCTAGAGCTCCCTCCTCCCTGAACTAGACTGTTAAGGCAGGATTTGGGAATGGTGAGTGGCATGCTTCAACCTGTATAGAAGTATTATGTCCCAGGCAGACTGCTAAGCTTCTCCCGTAAGAAACTGACCAGTTATGGTTTGTGTACAGATGTCCCTCCAAAGCCTCATGCAGTAATGGGGCACATCTGGAGTTTGTGACTGACTCTGATCCAATGCTGGGATTGCAGGTGAGTGCTACACCTACCCCTGGAGAAGGCAATTTGCATTACAATGTAAGGAGAGGAGAGAGGCTGGCTAGCTGCTGGAGCTCCTGCCACTCCCTTGGCTCTCTTGCTCTTTGCCACCACAAGGAAAGTCTGCTCTCTGACATGTTCTGCTCTATGTTGGAGCCAGCTGAGTATGGTCTGAAACCTCCAGTGGGCTAATAAACCCATCATTTCCTAATTTTGGGTGTTGGGTATTTGTTCAGCAATGAGAGAAGAGTAACTGAGGCATGACCAAATTTAAGCAACAAAATATTTGAAAGCTGCACCATTATGCTAAAAATTAGCAGATTTTCAGATTGACTTATGTACATGAAAACGAGGAAGAGAAGAATAATGCTGTAAACATTGTGAAAGCTAAATTACCTTGGATGGTAGTTATAGGCCAGAAGCTGTATGCTAATCCTAAACAGTAACAAAACAGAACATGTAAACAGGATCCAGAATGTAATAACATAATTCCAAAAGTATAAGTTATATATTTGAAAAATCACTCATCATATAAAAAATGAGAACAATTACAACTAGAATAAGAAAACATGATTAATACACACTGACCCTCAAATGAACAAGCTACCAGAATTATCTGCAGAAGGATTTAGGGAAAACATCTAAAAATATTTCTAGGAGTCAGTGGATGTGCTCATGTCGGCATGAGCATAACAGACAGAAGAACCAATAAATCTGAAGACCAGTCAATAAAAGCCACGCAATGAGAACAACACAAGAAAAAGATGCTAAGAGGAAAGGGTGAGCAGAATTTCATGGGTATGCATACCTCACAGAAATCTAAATTACGTGTCACTGGAGTTCAAGAGGTGAGGAGAAACAGTGAGAAGCTGAAAAAAGATACAAACAGTGCCTAAAACTTTCTCAAATCTGGCAAACAGAGTAAACCTACATATTGAAGAAAATGAATAAATCTCAAACAGAATAAAGTCGTACTTACCTTCACTGAGACACATCAGAATTAACCTTTGAAAACTAAGACAAAGAAGAAATCTGGAAAAGAGCTAAGAAACATGACACACAGGCTAAAAAGGACAATGAGCCAAGCGACAGTGGACATTTCACTTGAAATTGCTGAGATCAGAAGAAAGTGGTAAAACCTTTTTTAGGCAGTGAATGGAGAGAATTTCAACCTACAAAAAGCCAACTTCTACACACCTCAGGGATGAAGGGGAAACAGGGATACTCTTTTCTTTTTTTTTTTTTTTTTTTTTTTTTTTTTTTGGGAAACTCTAAAATGAAGAAAAACTAAGAGAATTTGTGGCCTGATGGCCTAAACTAGAGGAATTACTAATGGAAGTTCTCTGATGAAAAAGAAAATGGTAGCATAAGGAGGAAGGAGAAGAAAGATGAGTGAAAGAGGGACAAAAGAAAGTAGTCTCATCTTGAATTGAAAACCCTAAGTACCTATGGTGTGGTTTGTGTCTAGTTGTCACCCCAAAGCCTCACACAGTCATGGGGTGGCCTCTGGAGTCTGTGATTGATTCTTGATCCATCGCTGGGATTTCAGCTAGTGTTACACTGCGAGTGCTGACCCTGGGGTGGGGCGGGGGGGAACCTGCATTCCGGAGTAAGGAGAGCAGAGAGGCTGGCTGCCTGCCTGAGCTTCTGTCATGCTCTTAATCTTTGTGGCTGTAATGAACTGCAGCTCTCTGTCAGGTGCCACTCTGCCTTGGACCCAGCTGAGTATGGACTGAAACCTTCAGGAACTGTGAGATAATTAAAACTTCCCTTCCTTCATTTTGGGTGTTGGGTATCCCAGCAATGAGAAAAGAGTAACTGAAACAGAATTTGGTATGAAAGAAGTAGGATCATTGCTGTGACTGCCTGACCACATAGATTACAAGCTCTTGGGAATGGCTTATGGGGAGAGATAGGAAGATTCAGAGATAGCACCTACAAGAGAAGTGCTAGAACAGCTTTGGCTGTTCTTTGAGGGAGATGCTGGTTAGAGGTCATAAGACCAGAAAGCTGATAGAAATGGTGCCTGTAAAGACTAGACTTTGGAGGAGTCTTCTGGGACAGAGAACTTAATTGTTTGTTGGACTCCAGATGATATGTGTTTGGGCTTTAAAAGAAGTTTGTCTGCATTTTGCTGTGTCCAGAGGCTTTGCCTGAGACAGATTAAGTGTGGCCAACTGATTGATCTTTAGAAAGAAATTTCAAAGCAGTCAAATGTCAAGTCAATGGCACAGCTATTGTTGTAGGAGGGACTTTTAGTCAGAAATATATTGAGAATCAAGAGCCCAAGGGGATGATTTAAAACGTGAACTTGTCCAGAAAAGAAGCTCTAATAAAGCTGCAAAATGAAAAGATACAGTTGAGAGGATCTCCACTACTGAGAAGGGACAAGAGAATGGAAAGGATGGACTGAGGGCATCACAAGAGGTAGAAGGGCTCCACCCTTTGCAGCCTCAGAATTGCAAGGCTTAAGTTTGCTTGAGGAGAAAGCTGCAGAGCCCCATGTTCACAGAATGGCAGGAGCAACCACACCAGGTTCCAGAATTGCGACAGCATAGAGAATCTGTTCCTCAGAATCAGGTCAGAGTGCTCCGCAATCTAGGCACCTGACCCATACAGCCAAGAAAGAAGAAAGTCTGGCTACTGCTCCAGCTGGAAGCAGACCTCGGCATCATCCATGTGGCACTGGTTTTAGGAGCATGCAGAATGCAGGAGTTCTGAGGTGAAGAAGGCTTCCACCCAGATTTCAAAAGAAGACCTGGGAGGCCAGGCAGTGTGCCCCAGACAGGGCAGTGTGTGGAGCTGTAAGCGAGAAGCCTGTTTGGTGGAAACCCCAGAAGTTTGGAAAAGCCAGGAACTTGTATCATCTAGGAAAAGCTGTAAGAAAGGAGCAAAGCAGGCCTGAGAGAAAAGGCAGGGGAGCCACAGCCAGCAGTAGTGCCATAGAGGACCTCACAGTGTGCCACAGGTGGCTCTGGATATTCTTCATGGAACTACAAAACTTAATGTCTGCCCTGATGGATTTTGAACTTGTGTTGGTCTCAGTGCTTTGCATTCCCCTGTTGTTTCTACCTTTTAGAATGGTAATGTTTCTTTTGTGCCTTGAAATTGTTTTAAGTATTTAACTTTTCATTTGTACAGGGCCTCATAGCAAAGAGTTCACTTTTGATCTTGGAGGAGACTTGAGACTTGGACTTCTCAGTAATGCTGAAACTGTTAGGACTTTAGCAACTCTTAGAGATGGAGTGAAATTCCTTTTGGAAAAATGAATATGCATGAATCCTCAGGGGCCCAGGAGTGGAATGTTATGTGTATTTAGTTGTCCCCCCAAAGTTTCATGGAGTCACTGGGCAGCTTCTGGAGTTTGTGATTGATTCTTGTTCCAATACTGGGATTGCAGGTGTGACTGTTACCCTCAGGCTCTGGGGTGAGTAATTTGAATTACAATGTAAGCAGGGGAGAGATGCTAGCTTGTTGCCTGAGCTGATGACACTCCGTTTGCTCTCTTCCTCTTTTGGTGCCACAGTGAAAGATTGCTCTGTGCCATGTGACACTCTGCCTTGGACCCGACTGAGTCTGGACTGAGACTACCACTAGCTATGAGCTACATAAACCTTTCCTTTCTTCATTTTGGGTGTCAGGCACTTGCCCCAGCTTCAAAAGAAGAGTAACAGCCTATTAAGATCTAATACCTATACTTCCTAGTGGACTAAACACTATGTGTGACTGCTGAACATCTGAAATGCAACTACTCTGCGTGGAGAGATGCTTCAAGTAGAAAATTACTAAAAGATGACTTTCACTAAGAAATAAATTTAAAACAACTGGATCAAGGATAAATAGTATATTTAAATACCCACTGGTATAAAAGGTTAGGAGTTGGATATTTGGAGACTGTACAAGGGGACTTGTTCACAAGGCACATAAGTTTATCCTGACATATGAGCTCTATTCAAGAGAAAATGTTGCTGAATAATTATAGGCCTGGTTGTTTAAACTTTTATAAACATTTACTATTTTAAGTGTTAAAGAAATCTTTAAAAGAATACAACTGCAATCTACAGCTTCCAGCCATGGAAGGAAAAGAGGAGGACAAATATAAAGATCATTTTCAAACTGAGAGAAGGGAAAGAAAAAAAGCCACACTTAAGGAAAAGAAGTACAAATGGAGATTCTAAAGAGATGTGCTAAATACAAGTATTAAAGTATTATAAAAGTAAATCTGTCTACCTTAGAAGATAGAGCATATCAGATAGGGCAAAGACCAATGATCATGCAATCATGCATTTTTATTTTTCTTTGATAAGTGCAAATGGGAAAATTAAGAATATATTACATTTAAATATTAAGTTGAAAAAATGCATGGTCAAGGTTGTAAAAAATAGAATTGGTTAAGTAGTGTGGCTAAAAGGAAAATTTTGAAATAAGGTTAAGTTCAGCTGAGTTTAAGAAGGAACAATCAAATGATTTAAAAATTGAAAATGGTTCCTAATGAAGCAGCTCTCCGAGTCAAAACAAGTTTCACCATGCTTTTTGACTACTATATGGCCAAGCAGTAAAGTATTTTGGACAGAAATTGAAGTAGAGGAAAAAATGAAAACTGGTTACAGTTTAGCCTATTTATTTAAATAAGTAACCATGTACTACTGATTAAAGCTCAGTAGTACTAACTGGACCAAAACTCATCTAATAAATCAGTTTTATTTAGCATGAATTACTCCACATGGCCTTGGCCTGCTGGCCTAATACAGAAAAATAGTTCAAATGAATGACTTTCTACAAATTTTCTTTAGTAATACTGATGAGAATATAGACAACTAGACAGGAAGGTTGGCAAAAAAATATGTTAATAGCAATGGAATGTGTGGTACTTAAAAATCTGTAAGGATGTCCAACAATAGAACATGTTTAAATAATTGCTAGGACATCTATGCCACTAAATATTATATAAACTTTAAACTCATGTGTTTATGTAAATAAAAGGCTTAAAGCTTAATGCTTAGAACTTGATAAAAATGATATACAATTGAATCATGAATTTTTAAGAAAAATATATTATGCTAATGGAAATGAATATGAAAGCTTAGACAATGACTGGAGTCCGATCCACAGCACCACATGGTGTGCTGGCCCCATACCTGGTGCTCTGAGCAGGCCACAGAGACCAGACACGGTGGCTTATGCCTGTAATCCTGGATCACTATGAGTCTGAGCTGCATGGTGAGACCCTGTACCAAGTAACATTAAAAAAAAGAAAGAAAGAAATATGAGGTGTGATTTTAAAAAGTACAGAGAATGCTTAATCTTTTTTATTAAAATTCAAAGGCAAGTTGCTGTTCGCTCCCCTAAAAGACTTCTCTTTTTTCAGACATGCTCGTCCACGGTTCTTGCACTTGCTAAGGCAATTGTATCTGCCCTCTTCAACAGGCATCTTTAGAACTGTGCTGTCATGGGTACCTCAACATCCCAAGTAGTTTTAAAATGCCTGCTTTTCGTGGTCGTTTTGACTTTAGGGAAGAAACAGCTGTGGCATGGCACCAGTTCAGGCAAGCAAGGTGGAGAAGCACTCTGTGTCACGTGGTCAGCTGGCTTTTCTGCTGAATCGCACTCAGCAGCAATGTACACTGTATTTTCTATCATGTATTGCAAAGACACTCATGAAAGAGGACTGCTAGAGCTGCTTCAGAAAGTGGCAAAAATGATGGGCTAAGTGTGGAAGAGTCTTGGGATAATGATAATTTAAATATTCATGATGTCTTTTGATCACACCTCACATTTTCTCTGGATATAGTTGTCTATATTAGCATAATGCATAGTTGTTTTCACAGCTGGTATAATAAAATGCTAAAATAATAATATTTGCAAAGAGTGAACAAATGCTACCTTTAAAAATTAAATATAAAACTTTATGAGGTGGTTGTGATGAATACTTGCATCACACTTTCTGCACACCAGAAGGGGAAGGTAGACCAGCAGGAAGTTTTTCCTAGAGTCTTTGGGGTATTCTCCTGTAAATTTTCCTGCCTTCCTAAGGACAAAAGAATGGGTGAACTCTCTCCTCAGCTAAAGAAAGAGGACAAGAAGGAAAATACGCAATGTCAACTGCAGATAGTGCACAAGACAGACCTGGGTCAGAAGGAGCCTGACAGGTTTAGGAATGATCAGTCCCAGGGCAGTTTAATCTGCTGCTTGAAATAGTCTACCTCAGGACAAAGGATGTGGAAGTATTTCCAAGAGATCAAATGTGAGCCTTCTGTGAAAGACACCCTGGTGTGTTTACGGGGGTCCCTTTAGAAGGTACAAATAACCCCAGCAAGTCATCAGAGTTCTGACAATCAAATACAGCACCAGGGAGGAAAGGTAAGAAGGAAACTGTAGATGAGTCCTATGGGATCGAGTGGTCATAGATCAGACTTTAATCAAACAATGAGAGAGAAAAGTTAACTTTAAATATCCACCCATTCAGAGTGGACACTTCAGATTTAAGGAGGGTCAGTTAAATGTTTAACTCCTCCTCTTTCCTCTGTCCAGTACTACTCTCCTTAAGGGTCATACACCAAGGAAGAGGTAGGGGTCAAGATATAAGTGAGAGAAAGGCTGACAGACAGGAACCTACTTTCCTTCTGCCATGGTTCCCTCCAGTAGACCCAGGCTAGGAAACAGCAACTCCCACTCTGAAGTAGGTTAAACTGTTGAATATTACAGAGGGAAAAAAACATAGCAATGGTGGTTATTGAGCATTCTTTTATCTGAAAGTGACAAGATAAGCCTGGGGACTTGCCCTAAATTTCATCCATGAAAAGCAAAAGGACTAGGGAAAGAATTATTCAACAGAATAAATAAAAATGGGCAGGAAGAGACAGAAACAAATATGCTTCATGCTATTGTCCCAGAAGATGTGTTTGGCCCACAAAACTATATGAGGAAGGGAGAGGAGATACCAGAAGGAAATCCGTCCTTGATTAGCAGAAGCAATTGAGGGTGAGCTAATGTAATCAATTACCAGTGACTTTTCTTTGTCTTTCTTTTCGATTTTTACAACATAACTAAGATAATTTTTAGTATTTTCCATTTCTTGGGGATCCCAGATTATAGTCAAATGCCTCTTTAGTTTAACATAAAAATCTGTCAGAAAAAAAATGGGATGGCTTTCTACCAAAGAGCTACTGTATCTCTGGGACACCAAGACTTATATATTCAACCTATAATTTAATTCCTTAGCACCTTGATATAGAACATTACATGCCCATTTTTCCTGTTATATTTTTAAAATATTTAAGTTTAGGGATGGCCAGTTAGCTCAGTGGACTAAAGTACCTGCTTACGTAGGCACAGGGACCCAATTTGTGGCATGCTGTGCCAGTCCCACCCCTGGGGCACATTGAGATAGTGACTGAGACTGGGCATGGTGGTGCATGCCTACAATCCCAGGAGTTGGGGGACTGAAAACAGGAGGATCACTACAAGTCCCATCTGTGTAGACCCTATAGACCCTGCACTAAATTAAATAAATAAATAAATGTTTGCTATAGCCAAAGATAAATCATTCAAAAGTGCATTCATGGGCTGCATTCCTAAGTGAGGAACTGCAGAGCTGGACACTGGGGAGGAAAAGATATCAGATGCAGACACAGAATGAATGCAGACCCATACATGATGCTGCATACCCTACAGCTCCTTGACTCAGAAAATGATCACAAATTTTTAGAAATTTACAATAGAAATAAGTAAAGTTTGTGTCATTAACTTAAACTATCTTGTTATCTTCCAGAGAAAAATTTCAATAAATTTCCAAGGAATCTTTAACGCTTCCTGCCATTCTTAAAAATATTTAATGGCATGCAAATCTAGACAGTCAGGATGACTTGATTCAGAACTTTTTTTTTTTTTTTGATTCAGAATTTGAGAAGAATTTTTATTTTTGGGGGGGCTGGCTCAGGCTGCCTTAAGGGCAGGTCTGTTAAGGCATGTGGAGCTGGGGATCGAAGTGCCGTAACCTGTGCCTCACTGTGTTTGCATAAGCACACGCTTAAACAATTGAGGTAGCCAGCAGACCCCCTAACTCATAACTTGAGTTACAATTTTCTCATTTCTCAAAGCACCCAATCTTCTTCACAGAAATGTTGGAATTTAATTTAAGAATATATACTTACAGGGCCAGTGAGATAGCTCAGCGGACTAAGCACTTGCTTTGGTAAGCGCAGGGACCAGGGTTCAAACCCGGGCCCTCATGCCATGCCAGCCCCAACCCTGGGGCATGCTGAGCTGATAACCGAGTCCAGACATATTGGCACACACCTGTAATCCCAGCACTGGGGAGGCTGAAAACAGGAGGATCACTAAGAGCCCATGCTGTGTAGGAAGACTCTGTACTAAATACATGTATTCTTAGAATACCATTTGCCCATTCTTTTAAGATCATGATAAACAATATAGTTATTATAATAGTTTTCCGTGGTGTTAAACTGAATAAGAAATGCCCAGCATAGTTCTGAGTGTGGCTGAGTGGATTTACTGGTGATAGGAAGCCCACCCTGGGTTTGGAGGCACCAACCAGTAAGCTTGTAAAACTTGACAGAATAAAAGAGGGAAAGGAGTGGGAAGACTTGCTTCTGTTTCTTGAGATGAGCTCCAGTCTTGGCTTGGGCCAGCGGTGTCCACCTCCTGGTTTTCTTAACACACTCTTCAGCCTTGGAGCACAGCCTTTCAGCCTCCTAATGGGGATCCATACAGGGCTCTACCATGAGCTCTGGGCCCCTGACTTCTGACGAGATTCTTCCGATCTCCATCTCATAGACTGCCTCTGTGAGCTCTGCTGCATCTGACTCTATAGGAGCCAGGCAAGCCTACCTTGTAATTTCATATATAAATGGAACAATGTGTGTATAGATATACATCTTACATTAATTCTGCTTCTCTAAACAGCATGATGGATATGACTGTTACTCATTAATTATCTTATTATGAAACTTTATTTTATTCTTTCATGGAAGAGTACTTTATGTGTTCTTTATTGATATCTATTTGTATTATATAAAAATAAACAATTAAAAAGAAGAGTAAATTAGTCTTTTGTAGAAAAATGGATACACATTGAGACCATAATATTAAATGAAACGAATCATGCACGTAAGAGTAGATATTACATGGTTTTTCTTATATAGGAAACCCAAAATACAAGTGAATTAAAAAGCAAACTAAAAGATATATAATAAGAAACAGGGAGATAGATCTTTTGTGGAAAAAAAAAAAAGAGAGAACCAGGGCCAGGATTACAGCTCAGCACTTAACTGGCAAGCCTAAGGTCCTGAGTTCAGTTCCCAGTATCCCCTCCTTCGCCTTCCCAAAAAAAGAAAGAGGACTGGGGTGCAGCAGCCAGAGCAACTCTGGACATACGGTGAGGCTCCAAAGAACTGGCCAGGCTGAGCCCTGAGCCCAAGTCCTGAGCCCTGCTGCCATCGCCACATCTCTGGGGCATCTCTGTGCCATTTGGACTGTCAGGAGCTCCCACACCACCTCTTGGGGTGCAGGGGTGTGTAGGTGTGGTGCAAGTGACCCTGAGCCCAGGCATAGCACCTTCTACTGCCTGGACCACCATGACCCAAGGGTCCTGATTACAGGCTCCTGGCTGAGGTTAAGTACAAGACTGCTGCCAAGTGTCTTGCCAGCACAGGCAGAAGATCTTGGCAACTGGACAGAAGTGACAGGCAGAGTATTGGCACCAGCTGCCAGATGGGCCTGAAAGATGGCACCATCCTCTGCGAACTCATACACGAGTTGCAGCCAGACTCCAAGAAGGTCAGTGAGTCCTTATTAAATTGGCCTCAGTAGGAAAATACTGGCAACTTCATAAATATTGGCAACTATTTGAGCTTATGATATGAAGCCACATGACATATTTGAAGCAAATTATCTTTTTGATAATAGAAGCATGACCACACTGGTGGCTCTAGCGGGTTGGGCTAAAACAGAAGGATTCTGTCCAAGCATTGACATTTGGAGTAAAGTATGCAGAAAAGCAAACAGCTGGCCAAAGTGTAACTGGTTTGCAGATGAGAACTAACACATGTGCCAGCCAATCAGGTGTGCCAGCCTGTGCAGCAAGGAGGCACCTTTATGATCCCAAAATGCAATCTGATAAACCTTTAGATCAGACCACTGACAGTCTGTAGATGGGCATCAGCAAATGAGGCGGCCAGGCGGAGATGTTGGCACCGGATACCAGAAGAGACATCTATGATCAGGCTAACATTTCAACCAGTGGACAACTCACCAAGTTCCCCACAGATAGGTACCATCAGAGCTGCTTCCCAGGGGGTTTGTGTGGCAAGTGTGTGATTCTAAATATTGTGCTTCTGCTACAAAACCTGTCATTCAAAATTGAAGCCAAAGCACAGGAACAAATGGGTTGGAAATCAGTGATAAGGATTATCAGGCAGATGAGTATCATGGTGAGTACAAAGATGATCACCCAGAGATGACCAATACGGAAAACAGGGCATTGATTACGAGACCTGCACAGAGGAGCTCAGTATTCACTCCACTATTTTTATTCAAAGAGAACTAGGCTAGCCTTTAGTATTTTCTATTTTGTCTTCCTAAAACACGTTTATTATACCTAAAAAGAAAAGTGCCTCACAAGCATTCCTTTTTTTTTTTTTTTTTTTTTTTTTGCCTCTTCCCTAAATAGTTGTGTTTTAGTGCTATAACAGTTAAATTCTTTTTTTTTTTTTTTTTTTTTTTTTTTTTTTTTT
>PVKA01012248.1:0-58399 GCA_004027165.1 Ctenomys sociabilis
TTTTTTTTTTTTTTTTTTTTTTTTTTTTTTTTTTTTTTGTCTTTTTGAGACAGGGTCTCGCTATGCAGTTCAGGCTGGCTTTAAGCTCACTTTGTAGCTCAGGCTGGTCTCGAACTCACAACAATCCTCCTGCCTCAGCCTCCCGAGTGCTGGGATTACAGGCATGCGCCACCACGCCCGGCCGAGAATGCTAAATTTATTCCAGGAAGAAAATTCATTTTCCACTGGCAAAGGTATTTTATGCACATTGCAAAAATGTGTATCTGCATTGTCATGTATGTCTTAGATATAATAATCAATACATTTCTCACAAAACACTAAGCATGAGCCGTATTTTGTTTCTGTTACATTACACAATCTGGAGAGAAAAGGAAAATGAGTTGTAATCTTGTCATTACGCATACAAGAAAAATTTGAAGGGGAAGATTTTTTTTTAAGTGCACAATATTCCATGATATTATCTCCAGACCTTAACTGATAGGTAAACGATTCAGTTTGTTTTTCTGTGTCAACTAACCACATATCACCTGGAAAATGTTTATTTGGAAAAGGCTTTATGTTTTTAAAGGTCTTACACTTCCTCAATCACATGTATAATCACTATATCCTATGATTCTTTTAGCATTTTTTTTAATGCTCTACACCATAAATGGATCTTTTCATTAATTTTCAGCCATTCCATTAGAGTGACCATAAGCAGACAGCAGAGACACAGTTATTATTGAGCTTAGAATTTAGATGATGATTAGTGAAATCAATTAAATTAATTAAGTAATCATACAATTAAATACCAAGCCATATCTATGGCAAAAATTTCCCAGCATTTTAAAGAAAAGGTTTTCAGAGAATGATTTTCAGAAAAATGCATCAGATTCTGCTGGGCAAAAGCAGAAGTTGCAATATTTCTCAGAGAGCACACAGCCCGTATGGTCATCTCATAAAGGGAATGCTACAGGAAATTCCCAAAGGCCAAGAAAAAAAATGTGCAAAAACAGAGAAGGAAAGGCAAGAGGCACAAATGAGAATGGGTTACATGATGGAGGGGCCCTGATAGCATTAACATAATTAAATTGACCCTTTGGGAAGCAGAGAGATGTCAATTCAATTTGCATATTTAAAATATGGCATATTTGCATACAGAGTACAAATTACACACAGTATAGAAAGGTTGCCAGAAGAACAACTGAAGCTTGGATAGAAAGATTCTTTACATGAGGAAAAAACAGAAGTTAAGAGAACCATATTTTACTAGTTTAAGAATTTCTCTATTGAGCCGGGCGTGGTGGCGCATGCCTGTAATCCCAGCACTAGGGAGGCTGAGGCAGGAGGATTGTTGTGAGTTCGAGACCAGCCTGAGCTACAAAGTGAGCTTAAAGCCAGCCTGAACTGCACAGTGAGACCCTGTCTCAAAAAGACAAAAAAAAAAAAAGAATTTCTCTATTAGTTACTGCCAACTAGGAAACTGTGATCTCCTGGGACACTTAGAGTTTTCTCCAGCCCCCAGTAGCTTTCTATTTCTACAAGAGCATAGGAAGAAGTTCTGAGCCCAAAGTGATAACGGTTCTCAGGAAGTCTTCTCCAGCTCTTCCTTTAAGGCATTCTCTGCTGGAATGATGCATTGCCAGTTCTGGACACTGATTATTTTTGTCAACCTTGTGATTTTACAGAACCTCTCAGCCTTTGCCCAGTAAGTAGTCATAATTCTTCAGATAACCTGAAGTGAATTCATTCGTACATGCAAACCAATATGGGGCTATGCTTTAAAGAGTCACTAGATCTATTTATTACCAGTTGCCAAATATTGCTGCGAATATTAATATATGTTACTGGCAAAGTTTTCAACAATCTAAAGAAAAATGATAAAATAACAAAAATAGGAAATGGCATAGAAGCAAGCGGATTAAAAATACTTGGCATTTAGTGGGGTATTTTTAAATATTCCTTTATTGCAAAATAAAATATAATCAGTTCACTGATAATCCTCTATCATTTCAATTTTTCCTCAAATTTAAACATGTAAGGATTGCTGCTCTGGCCTACTTTTCTCCTAAGGTAAAGTACAAGCTTAAAAATGCTCAGTCTCCAATTCAGATTATTCCTTAAGGTATCTGTTGTTAAATTTCCTTCACTAGGAAAGAATGCAAAGGAGGACAATGTGGTGTTATTTGCTAAAACCAGTGAGTACAGAGCTAGATGGACCTGGATTATCTGCAAGTTCTAGCCTCATCATGCTTCTTTCTTTGGATCTGTGACTTTAGAAAGCCATAGAGCAACTGCATCACCATAGGACTGCTGTCACCATGTAGAAAAGTTTCATCCTGCTGAATAAAGGGTCCCAATAAGCCACCTGGTAAACCAGCATGTTGATTGACCTTGTGAAAACCATACCAAAGTGTAGGAAATTCAAATCTATAACACCATCAATTATTTGTCTAGTGTTTCCAGTGTTATTTCTTTTTTTTCTTCTTTTTTAAATTTATTTTATTTTATTTTTATTTTTATTGAAGCACAAATATCAATGAGACAATTTTAAAATACCTTGAAAAGATAGATTTGATAAGTTAATACATTGCAAACTGTTTTCATAATGTTTTGGTATCGTACAAGGGGCATACATGATACTATACTTACAGACATTATTATGCCGTATCTCTTATCAGTAAATTAAGAGAGTGTAACTGTTTACTTATCTTATTTTTTATAACTGAATTTTATCACAGATTCAATAATTAATACTTTCTACCTTGTTATCTTCCTAGTGGTTGTCCATAGTACTAGAAGCCGACATAATATCCTGTCCAACCACCATTACTGCAAATCTTGCCCCTCATAGAATTATGTAGAAGCACAGCATATCTATCCCACCTGTACTGTCCATACACACACATCATGATTCTTCCTTTCCATAGTCCTTCTTTTGTCTACACTTGTAGATGGGCATTCCATTTTCATTCAGCTAATTTAGGTGCTTGAACTTGATGACACAATCCAACACAGTCCAGCATTTCACAACAATAGTGAGTTAAAGAGGATTCTTCTTATGTTATTTGTTGTTTTTCTTCCTCTTTCTCTCATAATTTTTTAGGCACTTTAGGAATTGTGGCATTGCATTAAATTTATGAACAGATTTGAAGAAAACTAACATATTGCGGAAACTCCTAAGTCAAATCATACGTGGCGTATCTCTCCATTTACTTAGACTTTCATTTGTTTCTTAGGTTTTGCATTTTTTTACATTGAAACTGCAGTTGTACTCCTAATAACTTTAATATAAGTACAAAATTATTTTATGCATTATGAAAACTAATACCTTTTTCTGTGAATTTTCTTGCTTCTCTTGCTCTTTTTAAGGAAATATGTTTAATGATTTTTAATACAATTCGTGTTATTGTCCTACCTATAAATATATGCCAATGAGACCCTAAAAGCACAAAATCACTCCCACCCCAAAAATTAATAAGTAAGTCTTATAATACTGGGCAGTCCAAAAAACAGAAGTTACTTCAGAAGTCCAGATATGATTAATTTAAACCACTGGTATGTGAAAATCATGACCTCTGTTTCTTTCCTTTTGGTTCTTAGTGTGGTAAAAGACCACGGGTTTCCACGATACTCCAAATGCATATTTTCTTGAACAATGTTCTGTAATTCACTCACTTAGGGTATCACAGCTCAGATGCAGTATCTGGTTTGCACTGAGTTCTGACTGTTTCCCCATTTTTCCATCTGGATTGACTGAGATACAAGTCAATCAAGTGTGAAGCCAAAATACTCACAGGAAGATGAATGTCTGGTCCAAGATTACTGTCCAAGCGCTATCTTTGCAAGCACTACACTGTAATCCTTTTTCTATCAATCTGTATTATTTTATTCATTCTATCTGAAGTGTGGATTATTTCAGCACTGCCTCTGTTAAAATTATACATTTGTATAAAGATTGCCATCATAGTGGCCATCATTTTAGAGCATTTGTCCCACAACATATCCAAGTTAGCAGTTTTAATATTCAGCAGCACGGTTTCTTTGGTGAGATTATATTCTCTTTGGAAGACCACACTATGTAATCTACCACTGAAGAAAAAACATGGGTAAATGAAATGATTTACCCACAAAGCAAAAAACAAAAAGTACTGAGAAAGGAAGAAAGCCTAAGACTCAGTTCTGTCCCCACGTGGCTGTGTCATCTGACCAGGATCTTGAGGTCCACATCTATAGAATAGGCAAAGGTAATACTGCAGTATATAAATCAAAGTAGTGCTATGAGACAATAAGATTTACCCAAAAGTGTGCTACTTGACATGGAAACACTTTATCATATGCAGATAATCACCATCACTAGGCTAGAGTAACTTCATGATGTTGATGAAAATAGAGGAGGCAAAAAGACATCAGCCAGGTAGTTGCACCAAATTCATAAATTACCTGGTGAAGCATGGAGTTAATGTTGGGCCCAGGACATACTCATTTAAAATTTGGTGTGTGTGATGATTTCTCACTAATCTGTGCTGGAGTAAGCATTAGACAAGAGACATTTGCTAGGCTGTCCTAAAAGTGATAGCTTTCTTGCAGTTACTTAGGTCTTTGTAGTTTATGAAAAAGGGCTTTCAATGGCTGTTCTTTGACATTTCCAGATGGGAGCACTGTAGATCTTCATCAGTGTTCCAACAATCTTCTACCTTCTTATATTAGCTATCTACTGCTAAGTTTAAAAGAATTAACAACTGAAAGAGCACATACTTTCCTGCTCCCACATCCTGAAAGTAATGAATCTCTATTTCAGGGTAATTCACAAGGTTGCATTACAAGTATCTGTGGGCTTTGGGTTTTGTGTGAAAGTTCAACTCGTTCCTTTATAATCTGCTTTCACACATATTGCTAGATCCACCTTCTTCAAGGTTGTTGCCTAAACAGTCTCAGCCCTTTCTGGCCATTAGTGAAAGAGCACCTTCAGTTGCTTGTCATGTGGTTATGTACACATGACAGCTTGCTTCATAGCAGATACAAGGACAGAGTCTGCTAGTTGGACAGAATCCACAACTTTGTATATCCCAATAACAAATATGACTTGTCTTGATATTGCTACAGTCAATCAAATGAAGGCAAGATAATCAAAGGGGAGGAGTTACACAAGGCCCTGAATACCAGGAAATAGATATAGTCTAGTGGACCACTTTAGAAGCTATCTGCTACACCACCCAAAAATCTTATTTATACAGATAAAATAGATAATAGCCACTGATTACTATCTATAGATAATAGCATATCTAATGGAGTGGAGCTGAACCATCACTTCCCTGACATGGTAATATCATTTTGTGTATTTCTCTACATGATACCCAAGTCTCCTACTTACACCTCTTTATTAGCACTTAATGCACTGAAGTACAATTTTGTTTAAATTGGCCTCTCATCCAGCTCATAAAATTATTCTGAACAGAAACCCTACAAGTAACTTACTATCTTTGATTCCCAAAGGAAAAGTTTGGAAAACATTACTTATCTAATCAATACAAGCATTACTATGATACATATTTTGGAAATTATATGTTAGGTTCTAATATCAAAGAGAACTTTCCAGAAAATTTATAAATAACAACCCACATTATTAGGCCAATCCATTGAGAAAATAAGTACTATTTGAGGAATTAAAAGCTTATAAAACTTCTTTTTAATTTGTATTTTGATTAGCACATGTTTGCCATGCATAACAATCACCTCTACCCTGGGGAGCTGATACATGTACATAATGGATCCTAATTATTTTTTAATGCCCTTATCTTCCTCTTCTTCTCCCTTCAAATCTTGATCCTCTTCCTTTTTCCAAAAGATCTGTATTCCTGAGATGTATTCTTGCATAAATTATTAAATATTTAATAGATTTCATATTGTTAGGTGCTCAGATTATTTTGTTCTCAGAGATATCTCCCAGTATACCACTTTTCTTGTGCAATTTCTGAAACCTAACTCATTCATAATAATGATAATGACACCACATTTTAACATTTATTCAGAACCTCCATCTACCAAACATTGTTTTAAGAATATAAAATGTATTATCTCACTTAGTCCCTGCTAGAACTATGCTGTAGTACTTTTGTTTTACTTTCTGCCTGCAGCTTAGTAAAGTGAAGACAATTGCTGGTCTTCTGGTCAAGGGATGAGTCGCAGCCTGAGCCCGAGTGTTTGATGGGCAAATTAATGTCTTTGTATCTTTTTCATGATGGGCACTGCAGACCCAACCCAGATCTAAATAACAACTCAGCCCGGATATGCCCTTATATTGAATTAAGTTTCAGCACACATGGTGGGATATGAAATTGTAGCTTTCCAAAATAATATAAGGTAGGTACCTGTTATGGTTTATGTTTAGGTGTCCCCAAAAGCCTAAAGCAGTCAAGGGGCAGCTTCTAGAGTTTGTGATTAATTCATGATCCAAATCCTGGATCATGGATGTGAGTCCTACACCTGCCCTGAGGTGGGTAATCTACACACACTATAAGGAAGGGAGAGAGGCTTGCTAGCAGCCACAGCTGCCTCACCACCCCCCATTGCTCTTCCCTGTTTTTCACTGCCAATGATGGCTGCCCTCTGCCATGTGCCACTCTGTCTTGGAGCCAGCCAGTTATGGACTGAAACCTCCACTGTGAGCTAACTAAACCTTTCCTTCCTTAAGTTTGGGTGTTGGGGTATTCTGTCCCAGCAATGAGAGAAAAGTGACTAAAACAGTATCTTATTCTCTAATCTTTCCTTCTAAGCCTCTGAGCCAGGCAAGCTTTGTTTCTTGGCCCTCATGTGTTATAGTAGAACACTACAAACTAGGTCATTTTCAAAGAGCAAAAATGTATTCCCCATGGCTCTGTAGGCTGTGAAATTCATGATCAAGGCACCGGCACCTGGCAAGGTCTTGTCTCTGTTTCCAAGATAGCATGATGACTGAGAGACAGAATGCTTTGGTCTCACAAGTCAAAAGCAGTAGGGCACAATAGGATGAGATATCCATTAGCCAGCCTTTTGCTAATACTATTAATTCATGAATTTACATGACCCATTTTTTTAACTAAGAATTCCCACCTCCAAAAGCATTGCATTAAGGATTGCCTTTCTAACATATGAATGAGAATGGTATACATAGACAATAACACTATAGAAAAAGACACATAGAAAATAGCTAATTTTCTGGGTGTTACTTTGAGCCTCTTTATTCACTAGTAAAGTATCAAACCAAACAAGGGATACGTTGTATCCTAAAATGAGGATTCTACAAGTTACTGTTCTCAGTCCAAGGAGCTCATAAGAGCACAAGAAAATAATTCTTAAATTTAGAAAAACAAAAACAAAACTTGCCTGCTTAGGCATGTGCAGGGATTGGGGTTCAGTCCAAGGCTTGCTGCACTGCCACTGCCCCCTAGCCATGCTGACACAGTGACTGAGACTGAGCAAGGTGGTGTACCCCTGTAATTGCAGTACTTGGGAGGCTGTGAACAGGAGGATCACTGTGATTCCCACTTGTGGAATGAGATAGTGTGGACTCTGCACTAAATACATTTAAAAAATCTTGATTCACTCTAGTAGCTTGCTTCTGAATGTGGTATTTTCTACTCATAGAATGCCCTAAAGTTATTGCACAACTCCCTTTTTCTAAAAACCTTACATAGCCTCTAGAGTTTCTGTATACTCACAAATTGTAAGACCAATAGTGTTGCTAAGTTTTCAGTATACACAAAGAAAATTTTGTGTATATTATCCTGATAGACATGTTGTATTTCTCCTTGTTCTCTTGCTTAGGAAGTAGAATTTGAATGTAAACTTTTTTCTCTCAAATATTACTAGATTGGAAGAGATTCTAAATTCTCATCTTTAAACCAATCATCTGAATGAGTGTGCTCCGCAAAGACCGAATGCCAAATCTTCACTCCAAAGATGCTGAAAGTAAGAGACAAAGCCTTTAGAAAAGCATGAGGTCATGAGATTAGTACTCCTACAAAAGAAACCTAAGAGCAACCATGTTTTCCTGTTTCATATGACAGTCCCATGAGAAGGCACAATCTGTGAATGGGAAAGCGAGGCTCACCAAAAAGGGGATCTGCCTATACTATAATCTTGAACTCCAGAACTCTGAGAAGTAATATTCTATTTTTTTTAAAAACTGCCTAGTATCTGCTATTTTATTATAGCATCCCAAAGGATAAAGACTGTCATGTTCATAAACACAAAAATATTTGCTATTCCATCATGTATATTTGAGCATCCTGTTTATGCTGAGGTAAGATGCTATACAACTAAGACTGATATTTAGGGGCACTTGTCTCAGGTCAAAGAGCTCAAAATTGCTTTGCAGCATAATTTGGTTTGGGGGGGTCTATTTTCAAGCACAATCAGAATCAGAGCATTAAGAATATTAAATCGCTACCAGCTGAAAGATTAAAAATCTATCCTACACATGACTTCCCACCAGTGATTGCTTTGCATTCTTCAACATTCTTTAATCTTTTTCCTTTAAAAAAGGAAAGGTGTTTTTGGTCCAGGGTTTTAGTGGGGGGGGGGTACATGACCTAGAAACATCATGGGGGGGGTGGTCATAGTGAAGAACAGCTTCTCCATCCACAGCAACCAGGAAGCAGAGCAGACAATGAGTCACACAGAAAGTCCTGTCATGAGAGACAATCACCAGGTCATAAGTCCACAACCACCCAGCATACTTAGAACTGCCCTCCACTAGCCCAAGCATCACTCCAGTCAATCCAGCTAACAATCGCGACTACCTCCACACTCAGCATATAGAACTGGCTAAACTTAGTGCACATGATTATCTTTTCAATAATTTATAACTTAGCAATCACTAAGAAAGCGTCGTTCAATAAATCAGGATGTTAAAATATAATAGAGAAGGTAGCTTGGAATTCTTATTTAATGAATATATGTGCTTGGCAGGTACAGTAAAAATATTCACATATGTTATCTCTTTGGATCTCTGTAATGCAGGCAGTATGCACATTTTCTTGACCAGATTTTCAAATTGCATACTTCAAGATAAAGGAAGTCAGGTAACATACCCAAAATGAAAAATATGCTCTTAGGTAAGATCATAATCGATCACTGATGCTCTGTATAAAGATTCTGTATAAAGAACTAAGATGCTATCTTATTCTCTTTTTAAATAAAATACACATTAAATTTGTGACAATTTCAAAACTATGAGAGTCACACTAATTCTTTTAAATTCAGGTATCTTATTGCAAAATTTAAATTAGAGATTCTCCTAATTGATCTTTTTGTTTTCTCCATTGCAAATCTATAATTATTGTCAACTTGGCACCCACAATGATCCCTGTGCATCTAAGTGCATTCATGTCATTCCTTGAACTTAAATATTTCCACTATCTGCTTCACAATAAAAACCCAAATCCTGAGCCACTGAGATAGCTCAGCAGTCTAAAGTGCCTACTTATACAAGCCAATGCCAAGATCACGGTTAGATCCCTAGAACTACATGCCATGCCAACTCTTTGCTGAGGGCAGGCTGAGCCAGCCACAAAAAATAAAATAATATAATAGAAAAAATCCTTATAATGAAAAAATCCTTATAATGTTTCACAGATTGCTTTCGGGCCTCACCTTCATCTCCCTCCATCTCATCTTCTGGCTCCTCCCTTGCGCACTCTGCAGAGCTCCATTGGGCCCGTTCCTCTCCCTTGAAGGGAGACTCAAGGCCTTCAGCTTCATTGTCCTGACCTCCAGATCCCATTATTTCCCACTCCTGGAAGTCTTTGATCCAATATGATTTTCTTAATGAGACTTTCCCTGACCGCTGCTGTAAATTACGTCACAGCCCACCTCCGACTTTTCCCACACTTCCTGACCTCTGTAGCCCTTCCAACCGTGTGACACATCGTATTTCATTACCGTCCTTCTCTCCCCATCACACCTCCGACCCATGAGAGACCCATCATTGTCTGTCTAGACATAGAACTGCTGTGCCTAGGGCAATGCATGGCATACAATAGACACCGAGCGCATGTTACAATGAAGAGAGAAAAAAAAAAAAAAACAGAATAAATGATGTTAGTAAAAACAAAAGGTAAATCACAGTTTCATTACTGACTACATTGTCTGAGCAAACTAAGAATGTATATGCACCACCTGTAAAGTGGTAATATGATCTAAAATGCTGAAAAACATGAAGGCTCATTTCAAAGTGATTTTTTAATGAAGAGGAAAGGAATATCTCATAAAGCCACATTTTCAAATAATTAATAGGACATGGAGAAAGCTTACAGCAGAGAAAGATAAAAGATCAACCACCCAGATATCTCAAATATGAACTACCACAAATAGAGTAGCTAATAAAGTTACTAACACAAAATGCCATGTTGAGAAAGATCAAGATCACAGTGTCCTGGCTTCTTTGTTCCTGTCAAATGAGAATTGCAGGAAATGAAGTAAAACTTAACCACTGACACCAATGAAGAGTGGCAAGGAGGCAGAGAAGAATAGCTTCCCAGTAATGACTCACACACATTTTAATTCATACTCACTCTGTACCAGGTTTACATTAAAGCTTGAAAGAGAAAGAGAAAGTGGTGAGACAGTCACACAAGGTCTGTGAGCTTTTATCATGAGCATCAGAAGCATCAAAAGTCAGGAAGAACAGAAATCCTTAAATAATTTTGAGCAGCTATTAATTTCACACACTGCCAGAAATGTAAAAGAAGACCACCAGAAAAAAAGGGGGGGACAGGAATTGAAAAATATTTTCAAAGGCATTTTGTGCTCCAAACCACTCACAAACTTACATTTAACTACATTTCCTTGGCATCTGAAAAGCCAAACGTAAATTTGGCTCTCATTGGACGAAGCACTCTCAAGATCCTCTTTACTTCTGTCATCTCCAACTATAGTTAAAAGGGGGGGGGGAGCATTAAGAAAAAAAATTCTAAAAGCACGGCAGAGGGAACTGTTGTTTGGGGTTTGGCAGGGCTGTGCGCGTCCTTGGCAGGAGTAACTGTTAGTTAACATTGTTAGCGCTTTGGAATTGTCTATGACTTTTGTCATGTGTTTAAGCTGATAAGCCCCTTGGGTGACTTTGGCTCCAGAAGTGGCATTTCTTTTGACAGCTTGCTGAGGGTACAGATGTCTGGACCGCAGATAAAGTTCTTAACCCTTATTTCTCATTCGATTGATGCTGAACTATTTTAGCATTGCCTTTCAGCCTTATAAGGACAAGGCATTGGTTTATCATGCTTTAAGATGTTCATTTACGGGCACTGCTGGTAAATTTGCCTCTGTAGCTGCACGTACGGCCCGTCCTTCATTCTCACAACACCTTCCTCATGCTTAGCTCTGAATATTCCATCTCTGCAGCTTTATGCCAGCTCAAGTCTCTTCATTTCTCTTCCTGCTATCCTCCCTCTAGATCTATTATTTATGTCAGAAGATGGAAGTACTGCTGCATGTTTTACAGCCACTCTTCATCAGCTTCATGTTCTACGCACCCCTTCCCTGTGGTGAATGCTCCATTCAAATTGAATTTTTTTTTTTTTATTTCACGGTTATCACCAGTGAATGCTGGGTTCTGTGCCTTTATGATCTGTTCATGTTACACATTTTTTAACATAATCATATTCAAAATAAATATTTTGCCATTACTAATTGTGAAATACTTAGTTTGCTCTCACATTTTTTTTTTCGGTGGGGGGAAACAGAGATTGAACTCAGGCCCTTGCACAATTTTAACACAACAACCCTAGTTCTGTTTCTCAAATGTCTTATTTCTCACATGAATTCTCTAATAAAAAATTCTATATTTTGTTAGTAAATTTCACTCTAACAAAGGACAAATCCTGACTGGCTCCAAAAACAAATTGCAACTCACATTCATATGATGTGAGTTGTGGTAGCTTTGTATTCCTTGTATGTGACGGAGGCAAAATCCAAAGTTAGTTCTTTGGATATTCTTTAACTTGTTGTTTGTTCTTTAAATTATTTATCACTAAAAATATTCATCCATCTACATAAAGAAAATGAACAACAGTACTCAATGTTTCAAAATCAAGAATAGGAACATCTATTCAATAATTCTGTATTAAATACATTTTGAATATTACACAAAGCAACAATCAAATACGTTAGCTCCATCAATGATAATCGATATAGAAAATGTCAGTAAATGTTATAAATGTAAACTAGGGAGTTACAAAATGCACATACATTGAAACACATGCATAGAAACAAATATATTGAAAAAATCTGAAAGAATTTTCCATGCCAATATTACTGATTGAGAAGCTCATTCCATTTGAGCAAATCTAGATAAAGAAATCCTGTTTGTATTCATTTTCCCTTTGCATAGTTTACACTCTTCCAGAGAAAATGTGTTCTCCTGTTGTCTGCTTATCAATCATGCACAGTAGATTGCATAATGAGGACTTAATTTGTTATTGTTTATGTTTGCTAACTTTTTTCATTCTCTAGTAGCATTAGAGGCCTGCATAGGGTATAGTCTTCCATTTGGGGTGCTGCTTTCCATAAGAAAAATTAACTGTTGTTACTGAGGAGTACAAGAATCCAGGATACAGAACACATGTGTTATCAAGCACTTTAATTGCACTAGCAATTAACAATAAAAATTTGTATCATTTGGGAAGATGTTAGCTCAAAAACAGCAGGAGAGTCGCTTAAATATAGACAAGATCAGCAGAGAAGAATGGGTTCATTCAACTAGCTCTCTGTGATTATTGTATCCTTTCCTTCATAGGTATAAAATGAACGGCCGTACCTCATGCTTTCATGGAAACCTTAAAGTTCAATAGTCAGAGAAACAGAGATAACTTTTCCTTCACCACTGCCTGCATTTATTGAGGATAAACTCCACCTTTCCACAGGCAAGACACCATTGAGAAAAAAAATGGCCACACAATGGCACAATATGAACTCATAACTTCTCAAAGCCATCTCAACTCTAAGAGACTCCACCCATGATGTGCCTGCCACGTAGATCCTGACCCACCCAGGAGAAGCAGCAATCCAGCTCTGTTAGAGTGAAACACCTCATTACTTTTGAAGATCTAAATTCAAACCTTAAAGTCAGGCTATCTAACTAGAACACACAAGCAGGTTATACGTGTTTGCTGCTAAAGACTTGCTAGATCATTGAAAAAAATAACCTAGATGTATTATTAGTACTTTCTGAGATAGAAAGTTCATCCTTGCAGTAAGAACAATTAGTATGAGATCTACTTTACCTCACTGTGAAGTTTAAGGGCACAGCATAATATTACTATTCATAGGCAATATGCCTCTATAGTAAGTCTCTGGAATGCATTTGTCTTGCTATTACTTTAGATTCTCATCTTGAAAATTTAGTGCACAGTTCAAGACTCTGCTACTTCTTTATGTTGATCAGCCAATTCCTATCTGTCACCATTATCTACCGATTCCTTTCATTGTATGAGGCTCATTATTATTTCCAATTGATATCCACTGAGAAGATGGATTTAGGAGCTAGTGATTACACCACAGTAATTTATAAAGGTCTTCTTAGAACTGGTTCATTTTACATGTGTTAATGACTGGCCCACTGAGTTCAACATTACCCACTATTACTAAACATGCAGAGATGCTTCACAGAGCTTTAGCCTTAATGACAGTAGAGTGGCAGATGGAAACACTTGTTTATAAAATCTTATCTAATTCAGTTACAAAGCAATAAGTACTGATCATTAGATCGACTCACTGTAATTTTTTTACCAAAGCCTCCAAAACATTTAATAGTTACTGCTTTATCTTTCTGTTAATTTTAAATCTAGTCATTAGAGTGATGTACTAGCCCCATTTCTTCTCTCTAAACTGCTATGTTTATTTCTTTCTATCCTCTTGGTTGATGTATGCTTTATATAGCAGCTGCAAATTCTTTATGAAGTTTGGCCAGCTTTCTTCCAAAAAGGGCAAAAAATTGGCACATCTGTCCCTTGGATATTAACAGTAATCGTTTGGTGAACTAAGCCAATAATCTGAACTTAAATATAGTATCTGAACAGTATATGGGGGAAATTTTGAAAAGAAAACCATTCCTTTGATGTTTGACTTAAATCCTTCCAAAAAAGATTCAATTTGTGTCATTATACAATTGCATTTTTAAAACTCAAATGAACTCTCTCCAATACTATTATTGTGGTTTGTGTCTAGATGTCCCCCTAAAGCCTCATGTGAACATGAGGATACATCAAAAGTGGCTGAATTTGGAGTATGTGGTGCTGGTATTAAAGGCGTGTGATTAGTAAATCAGCCCACTGATTGATTTGGCATTGTTCTGGTTGGACCTGGGGGTGTGAGTGTTGCAGGTGCCTTAGGGCACATAGCTGCTTATGATATAAGGCTCAGAAAGATGCTGCTAAGCCTTCCTTGCTTGCTTGCTTCTGCTGTCTTCCCCTGCCATGAATGGTTTCTCCTCTGGGCTCCCCTTTGGAAAGCCACTCTGCCTTAGCACCAGGCAATTGCGGACTGAAATCTCTACAAATCTTGAAATAAATCAACTTTTCTCCCTTAACTTTAGGCATTGTATATTTTGTCTCACCAATGAGCAGAGTAAGACATCTACTATAAACTTCACCCAAAACTCTCCATTGATATATAATTTCCTTTGTCTTATTTCTACTCTCTTAGTTACTTTTCTTATTGCTATCCAAAAAAAAAAGCACCTAGGTACCTAGGTTAAAGGAGGAGGGTTTTATTTTACTTCACAGTTTGTAAAAGTTTTAGTTCACAACCAGCTGGCACCAGGAGAGGTGATAAGGATAAGGGACACCACAAAGGAAAAAAAAATCATAGCATGGAAGGCAGGAGCTGGGGAAAAAGGAAAGCAGCTGGCGTCAAGCAGAGACCTTTTTTGTGTCCCTTCATCCTCTCCAGGCTGTCCATGCTTAGGGAAGAGAGGACTTATACCATAGTGGGGCACCCTTAATCCTATCTATGTATTGCATGTGTGTACCCAGGATCACACACTTTAGGACCAGCCAGCCACCTATGACAAGCTTTCAGGTGGAACATGTAAGTAAAAACCATAACATCTACTAAGATTGTGTCCAAGGAAAGAAGTGACTTATGATACCGATTACACAGAAGTAAGCCAGATTCCGCAGGTGAAGGCAAAGGGATACCAAAGCTACCGGCTTATCAGACAGCAGGTGTAAATTTGCAGCTCCCAAGGCCATTCTTACATCTGGCCTACTGGTTATAAGCCCAGGGTTCGTAGTGCCACTACAGTTTCCATAACTCAGTAGACCTCACAGAACTTGACAATACACTCTGCTTAATAATTTGTTCTTTTATGGCAAAAAGATAAACATTTGAATGAGCTAGAGTGAAAGCTTCACAAACACCAATCTGAGAAGCTCTTAAACATGACAATTTCACTTTCTGCAGAAATGTGTCACTGCCCTGGCACATGGCTAGGTGGCACATATGGAGGAGCACTTTCCAAGCATGGAAGCTTGTCTATGCATGGTGTCTAGGCACTTTATTGTGCCTAGGGAATAACTGATTGAATCTCTGATAACCTGGTTGAAGTCAATCACCAGCTCATAGACAGTGGAACAATGAAACACGGCTCCAACTCTCCATCCCTAACCACGTGGCTGGGCTCTTTGGGCTGGAAAACCAACATCCTGATTTCTCACATAGTGGACTCCACAGTGCACCAATAGACAGGACTAGTCATGTAATAGACTGAACTACTAACTGTGGGTCACAGACCTACAGGAATAATGAAGACAAACCTATCAATAAAGGCATACCAAGGACTTCGAAACTACCTTTGAGGAACTGAAGACCATGCCCAGCGAAACTGTTTACACCAAATGTTTCTATGTTAACTACTTCAAAGCAGAAACAAAAGCCAGAAGAAACTTTGCTACCAATAGCCAAATTGTTCTTTAAAAGACAGAGAGTAATTTTATTAGGCACATATTTATCTACTTTATACAAGATTTAAGATTTTTTTGGACCATCGAAACTCTGATCACTTTTCTGTATTTTTATATCACCGACACTCCAGTGGCATCAACCTTTACAGATGACAGTAAAGGAAGGAAACTTGAGTCCAAATGCCATCCACGGGCTAGAAGACCAGCAGAGCAGAAGAGGGCTCTACTACATGCAGGCTTGTATCTAATGTTCCCTTTTCTGGAGCTCACTAATCCTCATTCCTTTCAGGACTTGAGCTCTGATAAACTGAACTTTTTTTTTTTTTTTTTTTAATGATAGCACTCAACATAAGGACTTCATGCCTGCACATGATATATAATTTGATACAGGGTCTCAACTATACAGCTTGGACATGCAGTGATTCTCCTGATTTCAGCCTCCCCAGTGCCAGGATTACAGCTAAACCACCACACCAGGACTCTGTCACTGGCTCAGTGCACAGGTGCGGGGCCAGAGCACCATGCGGTACCAGGGGTCTAACCCTGGTTCCTGCTCTTGCCTAAACAGATGCTTAGTTCTCTGACAATACATGATATATCTTGATTCCTCTTTTTCTCCCAATCCCTTCCCCCTAACTTCAATGCCACTTAGTTACAGAAACTTTCATTCTATTTTTCTTCTCTGTCTCTTCCTTCCTTCTCCCCTCCACTTTCCCATTTCCATTCTCACTTGAATGTGTTCTTCCCACTTCAATGACCATCACACACTTTGGTCCTTACTATACTCTTGGCTTCTTACAGCAGAGAAACAGTGTGGCATATAAATGTGAGTAGCCAATTTATTTCTTAGAAGTTTGGTCTCAAAGTGCATCCATGTAGCTACAGATAGTCAACATTAATTGCAGAATAATACTCTATTGTATTTTTTTAAAAAATGCAACTCTGTTATCTATTCATCAGTTAATGGCCATTTAGGCTATTTCCAAACTTTAGCTGTTACAAAATGTGTAGCTATAGACACAGGTGTGCATATATCACGGTAGTATGATGCCTTTAATTCTTTTAGGAAGATGCCAAGAAGGAATAGCTGGATCAAATAGAAGCTTCAGTTTTAGATTTTGAGAAATCTCCACAGTGATTTCCATAGTGGTGGTACCAGTCTACACTCCCACCAACAATGGTGAAGTGTTCCTTGTTCCTCCCAGCCCAATGTTGATTTCATGATAATAGCCAATCTTTTAGGAATGAGATGGATTCTTATTTCAATGTGCATCTCTTAAATGACCATTGATCCTAAATGTTACTCGGTGTATTTATTTGCTCTTTCTACTTCTTCATCTGAAAGTGTATTCATTTCAAATGTCCATTTTTTGATTGGGTCTTTAAATGGGGGGGTATGCTTTTTTAAATTATTTGTGCATTCTTTTATTCCATTTTGTGGGTTATCTCTTCACTCTATTGGTATTTTCTTGTTCTGTATTAAAGTATTTTAATTTGAAATGATTCCAATTGTTACCCTATAAGATAGGCAGCTGAGCTTAACCTCACTGTCTATCAAGCATCTTAGACATAACATGGAACAGATATTTTTCCATCAAATATTGATATGCTAGAGTTTAAATCCCTACTGAATGTGAAGAAAAAAGAATTAAAAATAGAAAAATATTTCAAGAATACGAATATACAATCACATATTTTTACACAGAAATTTAGAAACTTAACCATATCCAGCATTGTAGCAAGACAATCCTATGACATTTGTTTGTCTATTGTCCCATTTTTTTAAAAACAAACATTTACCTGAGAGACACTGTGGCAGTAATTGATATGACATGACAAGCAGCACATATTTAGAATACTAGAAAGACACGCATTCCAAGGGTGACCCTAGAAACACACATTGCTACCTCCAGTGCACTTGCTTAATTCACAAGTGTCAGCATATATAATTAGTCGGGGTGAGATCCCTATCAAGGAACTGTTAGTTTCTCGATAGCATTCTCACCCTGCTGCTGAACATTCTCAGGATCATTATCTTAACCATCCTGTGCATATAAATACATGGCTTTGCCCCTGTCAGGTTTCCTATGTTTTCTCCTTGCCCTCTCTTCTTTGGACCTTTTGATAAACACAGAAGAGATGGGCAGATTCCTAGAATTAGCAAAGCTGAATCAAGAAGATATAAACATTCTAAATAAACAATTCTAGTCAATGAAACTGAAGACATAATTATAAACCTACTGATGAAGAAAAATCAAGGCCTGACAGATTCACTGCTGAATTCTACAGAAAATTTATATAAGACCTAATGATGCCACATCTCAAACTCTTTAATAAAATTGAAAGTGAATCAATACTCTCGTTTTTTTTTTTTTTTTTTTTTCCTGAAAGCAAGCATTACCTGACAGGAAAACCAGGGAATGATCCAACCAAAAGATAGAACTATAGACCAATCTGCCTAATGAATGTAAGTGTAAAATCCTCAATAAGCTACTGGAAAATAGAACACAGAAGATCATCAAGAAGATTATGCATGGGGCGGGGGAGATGGCTCAGTGGGATGAGCTCTTCCTTGGCAAGTGAAAGGGTCTGAGTTCAATCCCCGGTTCTGCCAAATAAAAAAAAAAAAAAAAGAAGAAGAAGAAGAAGAAGAAGAAGAAGAAGAAGAAGAAGAAGAAGAAGAAGAAGAAGAAGAAGAAGAAGAAGAAGAAGAAGAAGAAGAAGATTATGCACTGTGATCAGGTAGGATTCATCCCATGGATGCAGGGATGCTTCCAGATACACAAATCAATGAATATAAAACACCACATGAACAGCACCAAGGATGAAATCTATATGATCACCTCAATAGATACTGAAAAAGTATTTGACACATTCTCATACCCATCTGTGAAAAAAGTCCTACAGAAAATTGGAATAAATTTTCTTTATTTCAATCTACTAAAGTCATCTATTATCAACAAATATCCATGATCATACTAAATGTACAATAACTGAAAACTTCCACTCTATAATAGGGTAAAAAACAAGGATATGCATATCCAACTTTATCAATTTTATTCAATATAGTTCTGAAAATGTTAGCCAATGCAACCAGACAAGAGAAAGAAATTAAAGGAATAAGGATAGGAAAGGAAGGGGTTTACTATTATTATTTGTAGATGATATGATACTTATGGATGGCATAGAAAACCCCAAAACTTTTAGACATAGCTGGATATAAAGTCACCAGTCAGAAGGGCTGGCCAGATAAAGGGCCAGATAGATAGCTAAGAGGATTAAGGCACCTGTTTAGGCAGATATAGGAGGCAGGGGTTTGATTCCCGGCTTGCTGTGCCAACACCACACCTCGGACATTCTGAGACAGAGACTGAGTATGGTGATGCATGCCTGGATTCCTAGTACTTGGGAGGCTGAAAACAGGAGAATCACTAAGAGTTTAATCTGTGTAGTGAGACCCTGCAGACCCTATACTACGTACATTTTTTTAAAAAAAGGATGTGAAGTCACTACTCAAAAATCAGTAGCATTCTTGTACACAAATAACAAACTCACTAAAGGAGAAATTAGGAAAAAAACAACAACTTCTACTTCTAGCATTAAAAAGTGAAATACCTAAGAATCAATATAAAGAAGGAATTAGAAAACATTTACATTGAAAAGTCCAGTATTCAGAAAAAGGAGATGGAAAAGGATGTCAGAAAAATGCAAAAAGAAAGTCAGGTGTGGTGGTGCATGTCTGTAAATTTCAGTACTGGGGAGATTGAGCAGGATGATTGGCACAAATTCTAGGGCAGCCTAGGCTATATAGAGAGTTCAAGGGCAGCCTAAACTACACAACAAGACACTGTCTCTAAATAAATATTTATATAAACATCACTTTTACAAAATTATTATATATAGATTTAATGCAATCCTGATCAATGAGGTATCTAACTGAATTCGAGAAAACAATTCTAAAATTCATTTGGACTAGAAGATTACTAGAAAAGCAAAGGCAATTATTAACAACAAAGTCAAAATAGGGAAGATCAGAATCCCTGGTGAGAAATTATACTTTACAGCTACTGTGATAAAAATAACATAGTACTGGACAAAAGAAAAAGACCCAAGGATCAATGAAATAGAGTAGAAGATGCAGAAACAACTCCAAACACATGGAGCTATGTGCTTTTTGAAAAAGGAGTGAAACACTTTCACTAGCAGAAGGATATCCTCTTTAATACACTGTACTGGAAAAATTGGCTTTTCCACATGCTGAAGACTAAAACTCCAGCCATGTCTATCATCATGCACTAAACTAAAATCCAAATAGATCAATGATCTAAATATTAAAACACATCCTAAATTCTGCTGGAAAATAGAATAGGTAAAATTCTTGAAGGGATAGGTAATGACTTCTTGAACAAAACTCCAGTCATGCAGGAAATATTGCTCAGAATCCAAAACTGGGATCTCATCTTATTCAAAAGCTCTGCACAGCAAAAGAAATGATCAACATAGTAAAGAAAAAACTTGTAGTGTAGGAAGATTTTTCCAACTGTTCCTCAGACAAATTCTAATTTCTAGAATTTACTAATAGATTTGTCAATTCTTATCTAGTTTTTGTAAGTATTTGGAGCATGGTTACTATGCATATTATATTATGACTGGCAAAGGTTTGTAAGAAGCATCAAAAATATTTTACATAGAAATTACATAATTATATGAATTATACTTATCTCTTTTTTTTCCAGAAATATGGAGCTGTGACTTTTTCATACCATATGTCATTCCCTAAAAGTACATTCTTTGTTCTGCAAAGAGTTTTCATAAGGCGATGACCTACATAATGAAAACCCTAAAGATTAACTCATTTCCATGAGTGACTTTGATAAACAGGGTGAATAAAAAGCATCTTCTTCTCTTTAATTCTACAGATTGGAAAGACAAAGAAGATATAAAGAATTTTTGAACTTTTCAGTGTTATATCAATATTTTGAAGTCAAACCAAGAAAACAGAGGCTTACATAATGTCAACATTAAGCCACAACAATGGAATATTGAAAAGTAGTAGAGTATGTTAACCTAACGTACTCTTAATGAGCCTGGCTCATTAAAGGAAGTAATTGGCAACTCGGCATTTTTTTTTCAAAAGCAAAACACCAATTTTGACACAATCAGCAAAGCAAAGACTCTTGGTGACTAATGAAAACATCACACACATACACACACAAACACACACATACCTGCACACACACACCAGATAAATGGAAATACATTATTATGATTCCTAAATTACCATCTTATACTCATTAATCAATGCAATTTATAATGTTATATTCCATAATCAAGTAGTCTTAGCTATCTAATTATTTGAACAAATTCAATACTACATATGATCACAAATCTTCTAGTAAAATAAAAGCTGGATTACTTCTTTCCTCCATGCTCTTTTAAGAATCATTATTCTCATTCATCACAAGTAGACCTGTTGTTAGCCTATAGTAATAGTATTAATAATGTATTTTTAAATTGAGGGGTCTTTTTTCTTCATTGATTTTGTTTTATTCTTTTGATTTAAGAAAACAGTATAGAAAATCTGATAATTAATACATAAAATGCATAATATAGTATGGTTGTTCAATAAATTATACAATTTAACCAAAGAAAATAATCCCTTACTGAGAGAAAAAACACCAGTTTTGCTGTAAGAGATGCAAAAGACCTTGTCCAGCCTTCTCTTACCTATGTCCCATGTGAAAAGCTGAGACCAAAATAAGGTTAAATGACTCGAGTTAGGGTAGCAAAATCCTACTGCTTTTATGGCACTGATGCATAAACACTACAGTTAGGGAAAAGTAACAAAAAATAATCCTGTATTCCTGGAGATATATCTTTGTGTCATCAGATCTATCAGCAAATTTCTCACATTTTCTTTTCCTTTCTTACTTTTGTATTGATAGAAGCTGACAAGTTAAAATTAATATATACACACATATATGTAGACAAATGGATTAAATTAGTCAAATCATTTTTGAAAAATAAAAGTTTGAAGGGTTACAGTGATTCCTAGATTATTAATCTTCAGTAGACAAGACAATTCTCATCCCTAAAGATTGACTGAATTCAGTGGTCAGTCCTGAAATGCAGTTTCAGTTTTTAATAAACACGTTAAAAATTCAGTGATAGATTCTCTTTGATGAATGGTACAAAAAGATCATATAGCCATAAAAAAATATAGAACTTTCATTCATGCATTTTGTCTTATATAAAAATTAAATGAAAATAGATCATATACGTAAGTTATTGAATAGTTTGATGACCTTGACTTTAAATGTTTAAACATTTGGTTTTCAAAAGATACAGCTAAACAGTAGCAAACTATAGATCTTAAAAAGGGCTTAGTCCAAAATACTCTGAGAACTTCCTAAAATTAAAAAAGAAAACAAAATTGGTGAAGTATTTGAATAGCAGTTTCACCAAAAAAGAAACAGGTCTTGGAAATAACCATTTCATAATACTCAAGATATTTAAAATGAAGAAATGTTAATTAAGCCCAAAGTGAGTTGGTCCCACATTTGTACTCTATCAGCTAGATTTAAATGGACATAAAGTCTTGTAAGGATAAAGGGCCACGAGAACCCTTAAACATTTTTTGCGAGGAATACAAAACTGTGTGCCGACTAATAATTAGGTAAGACTCTCCTGAAGCTCAAGTGTTATAGTCTTGGTTCCCAGTCAACAGCACTGTTGGCAAGTGGTGGGACCTTTAAATGATAGTGCCTCATTGGGAGTAATCTGATATAATGTCTTAAAGGTGAATGTTGAGATTTCCATCTTTCTGCTTCTGCTCTTCCCTTGCAGGTCACCAGGGGTGATAATCTCATTCCATTCTGAGCTCACATCATGATGCGCTGACTCTTTATTAGAACAAAAACACCGTCAAACAACCTCAGGCTGGACCTTTTTATTTTTTTAAGCTAATTGCCTAAGAGACCTAGTTACAGATAGGGAAAGCTTATTAGCAGGACATGATTTCTGAAACTACTTTACTATTCCCTTATAAAATCACAACCTCACCATGTGGTCCAGGAATCTACACCTAGGCATTTGCTACACATGGACCTAAAATATATTTACACACACACACACACACACACACACACACACACACACACACACACCATAATAGAGAATGTAGAAGAAGGAGAAATAGTGAAGTAACAAGCAGAGGCATTCATGCAAGCCAAGATTCCTCTGTAATGGGGAGAGATACAGTGATTTAAGGTGAGCTATTCCCTCCACTGTCAGAAGTAGAACCATCAGGAATGACTAGAAACCCCAGTAATGATAGATAAAGAAAGCAGACCAAGATAACACGGTGCAGCCTCACAAAGGTAAGCTATCTGGACAAAACCGTCTGTAATAATAAGTCATGCTATAAACAGCATAATTGAATGCTAAAATAAATCATGTACATAAGATCTAGGATCACAGCTGCTACACGGGCTCTGCTACTGTCTGTAGTTTGTAAGATGCAACAATTAGAGGAAATTAGGTGACTGTTGTACATGGATTTTATACACTATGTTTAGCTAGTTTCCCACAGTTTTATATTAACCTAACACACCTCCATGAAAATGTTTGTTTAAGTGCAAAACAAAGTCTGCATATGTATATGCTTTATAGAGAAATTTATTTATAATTACCCAAACTTGAATCAACCCAAATGCCAAATGTCCCTCCACTGCAGAATGGATAAATAAGTCTTGGTATATATATATATATATATATATATATATATATATATATATATATATATACACACACAATAGAAAAACCAATTAGCAATAAAATAAAAAGAATGACTAATCCATCAAAGTATTTTGAAATTTCGTATTTCCAGTTATATCACCACATTTCAAAACTAAAGTTATGAGGTTATATAAAGCAAGACTAGGATGGAGAGAGTGGTTAGCTATTAGAGTTGTGATAGAATTTGGGAGACTGGAACTTTTGTTGTATATTGTTGTTTCATTTTATATTTTGATTGTGGCATATTATACTTTATAATGTCTATGTTTAAAACTGTATAATAAGGATGAATTTGCTATATGTTAATATTATCTTAAAGATAATAGGAAAAAAAGAAAAGTCCTATTAATTTGCTTCCTTTATACTTAAGCTCCATTTTGATCATTAAAAATCACATAATATCTCTAATTCACAAAAACATTAAACCTGTAATACAGCATTGTTTAGCATCCCTTACAACCCTACCATCCTAAAACGTTGCCTATTTATTCATTTTTCCATAATTAAGATGATCTCTGTAAGCTTTTTGTTCTTTATTCTTTTCTAGATACTTTTGATTTGAACTCAGATAGATTTTACAAAATTTTTCCACTCAAAAATAAATATTTTATGGGAACATCCATAATAGCTATTTTCCATCTGCTTGTTTTCTATGTAGTTATGGTGTTATTGATTTCACTGATACTCTTTCATCACCATTTGAGCTATAATTTTTATAATTTGAACTGTAAAAATTCCATTGAATATCTTGATACATATAACCAAGATTTCTTTTGAATCCCTTAGAGTGAACAATACTAAATAGAATTATGACAAAGGACCAGAACATTTAATTTTTCTTCATATTAGTCACATTTTCCTCCTAAAATTATTTTAATGAATTTGGTTAGTACAGGGCCTCACTACACAGCTCACACTCATGGTGATCCTGGGGAGGATTCTAGCCTCCCCAGCACTGGGATTACAGTTGTGTGCCACCACACCTGGACTCTGGTGGGCTCAGCCCGCCTTGGGTGTGCAGCTGGTGCTGCATGTGGGGCTTGAGATCCAGCTAAAGTCCCTGCACTTGCCTACGCAGGCCCTTTGGTCCATTGAGCTATCTTGCCAGCCTCTGCTTTTTGTTTTGTTTTCTTGTCCTACCCACAGTGTAAAGGGAAAAATGGAGACACTCAATTCTCCATGGGAAAAAATCATTATAAACAAGCAATACAATCTTAACAAGTGAGGCAGAAATTTATCTGAGATAATCTCTCCATAAAGTTTTTGCTCTTTATTCTTTTCTGGGTACTTTCAGTTTAAACATACATAGAATTTCACACAGTTGCAGTTATGTACCTCCATCCTTTAACTTCAGAAGTTAATGACAAGGAGGAACACAGATTAAAATTAAGATTCTGTACTCAGCAGATTAACATTCTACCGCAACTATATACGGAAAATGACTCCAACAATATTGATTGGGCAAAGTAGATATTATGAACTAAACAACCAAAATCAAGCACTCATCTTCTAATTTATCGCTGGCTCAAGTAAAGTTGAAATTTCATTGAACAGATTGCTTGGTCATAAAACTTCCTCTATCATTTATATGGATCAATTTTGATTAAAATATTTGAATGCTAGTATTAGTGTTAAAGTTTATTTTTTCAAATTTGAAATATACTCTTATTGCTAAAATAAAACAAATATTCTCTAGGTATTTCTATTTAGCAAAAACTGACATCTCTGAAGTTGTTTGGCTTTGGGGGCTTGGACGTTTATATTACAGAGAGAAAAGTGCAAAAGTTGCAAAGAATTTTTTTATTAAAGTTTCAAAATTCTCAGTTTTCTTTTTCCTTACTGTTTTATTCACACTCACTTGCCATTTCATTACATAAGACACCAATCTTATCCAGACGAGGCATTTTTGTTTGTCAAGTGAAATGGCAAAACTAGCAAGTATATTTCTGGCACCATCATGGAAATCACGAGAACTCCATCTCTGACAAGGAATAGCAAAATCACAGATTGGTGGATCTATGTGAGAATTTTACGGTGCAAAATCTTTTTCCCTACCCTACTCAAAATAGAATAATATGTATATCTATACCTACATAGATATAGATATATATTCTTTAAGACAGGATGTACAGGATCTCACTGCATAGATCAGACTCTCAGTGATCCTCCTGTTTACAGCTTCCCAAGTGCTGGGATTACACACACAGGCCACTGTGTCCAGTCTCAATCACCTTTTCAGCATGCTCCCAGGGACTGGGCCAGCTCAGCAGGCCTGAGGATCAAACTCCCAGCCTCTGCATCTGCCTAAGCAGGAGCTTTAATCCACTGAGCTATTTGGGCTGAGCTATTTGGCTGGCCCCCCAAAAAGAATAATTCCTGAATGTTGATGGCCTGTCTTGGGCGCTCAAAGCCAATTTAGAAGTGTCCCTGATAGTATATGCATCAGATTGTAGCACAGCTACAATCCTCCTAATAAGTTGGGAAGGGGTGATTGGTCATTGACATTGAAAGTTTTCAGAAAGACCTGAACCAAACAACATCTTTCCTTTTACTACACATGACAGAGCTCTGCATTTCAT
The DNA here is from genome assembly GCA_004027165.1 of Ctenomys sociabilis. NCBI lineage: Eukaryota > Metazoa > Chordata > Mammalia > Rodentia > Ctenomyidae > Ctenomys > Ctenomys sociabilis. Next base: position 26,297 of record PVKA01012248.1, read on the forward strand.
TGTCATACTAAATTTCCTTGTGTGATCACCTAGCAAAAAAGAAGACAAAATGCTTTGAAGATTATCTATAAGTCATGCAAAATTTGGCACTCCATCAGCATTTTAATAATAAATTGAAAGGATCGTGAGAAACAAGTCAAAAACAACAGATAGTGAAAAATGTATACTTATATTCCTCTCCATAGTGGCAAAGGTTATAAATAAATTTTAATGTTGGGCATAAAACTAACCAATATTTGATTAATCAATATTATTAAACCTCATAAATTATTATTTGATTTCCTATTCTGTGCATGGTTTCCATTTCCACACCATGTGTGTCATAGTAATTTACTAGATTAACTCATTGATATAGCCAATGCAATTTATTATTATAATAATGGATAGAATGACTGGAAAGAGCAAAATCTACTGTTCTAGGAAGCTCTAGGATAATGTATACTTCAAAGTCTACATTAAGAAAAAGAAGGCAGGTTTGGATTGTAGGAAATCATGAAAGAGGAGAAGTTTAAATAAGATGAAAAGCAATGTAATCTCTGTGTGAACAGCAATATTACAAACACAATTAGTTAGACAAGGAAAAAAAGGCAAAAAAATAGCATGAGGAAGCTTAACAAAGAAAATTGTGTATTTGTTTATTCACAAATTCTTTTCCCAAACATTTATTGAGTATCCACTGTGTCTGAACCCTTTGGAGTGCTCTTGAGATTTTGTTGTAAAAGTGTAGTATGTGCATTTTAAAAGGATTTCACAACTTATTAGGGAAATATGACATGAGAGAGGGTGTGAAAGGCTTGTAACAGAATTATGCATGACAGAATATTTAGAATGCTTGAATCCAGCACTCTGGGATGGTAAAACAGAAGGATCGTATGTTTCTGGACTAACAGCTTTGTGAGACTTTGTCTCAAAATTAATTTTTTTTAAAAGGGCTGAGGAGTATGAAGGCCATAAGTTCACTCCCAAAAATCACACACACACACACACACACACACACACACACATTCTTTAAAAGCACCATTAAACTTATCTGATATACTGTGATATAAACTAATTCTTAAAAATCAATAAATACTACTGTGATTAGTTGTGATCACATTATAACATATCAGATAGACAGAAAGACCCTGTCACAAACAAAACTACACATTATAACATGTCATAAGAAGTTATCACATGTCGATATATTGAGCAATTACCATGTCAGTCTTACATATGCATGATTAACATGAAATAAGAAGAATCTCCACAATGTAAGTTATTCATCATTTGTGTTCTTTAATAAATGTTTCTGAACAAATTGGCTTTTGATATGCTGAAGACTGAAACAAGACCTATGCCTGTCATCATGCTCTATGCTAAAAATTCAAAATGGATCAAATATCTAAATATTAAAACTAAAATACTAAATTTGTTAAAAGTTAAAGTAGGTAGAAATGTTAAAAACATAGGTGTAGGCAAAGAGTTCATGAATAAAACCAAGATTACACAGGAAATATTACAAAGAATCACCAACTGGGATTACATATCATTTAAAAACTTTTTCACCTCAAAAGAAATCACCAAAAGAGTGAAAACACAAACCACAGTGAGAAAAATATTTTAGTCAATTGTTCTTCACACAAAACACTTATACCTAGAACACATAAAGAATTGAATGAATCACAACCACCAAGTTAAGCTGACTGTAGTGGTGCATGCCTGTAATCCCAGCACTCGGGAGGCTGAGGCAAGAGGATTGTTGTGAGTTCGAGACCATCTTGAGCTACAAAGTGAGTTTAAGGCCAGCCTGAACTGCACAGTGAGACCCTGTCTCAAAAAGACAAAAAAAAAAAAAAAAAGAACCACTAAGCTCATAGAACGTATTCAAAAATGGGTGCCTCAGATGAACACACAATTCTCAGATGAAGAAATAGAAGTAGGAAATAAATATATGAAAAATGTTTAGCATAATGGATCATTTGAACAATGCAAATTAAAACAACACTCAACCTCCATTTCATCCCAGAAACGTTGATAGCATCCAAAAATCAACTAATCACAGATTCTGGAGAGGCTGTGGAGGTAAAAGACCACTTCTCCACTCTTGGTGGGGGTGTAACTTGTGGGACCACTAGGGAAAAGTATGGAGATTCCCCAAAAGGCTAGATTGACATCTCACTCAACTCAGCTAGCTGTTCCACTTCTGTGTATCTTCTCAGAAGAATTAAAATCATCATACCACATAAATATAGGTGCACCCATGTTTATAGCAGCACAGTTCGTAATAGTTAAATCTTTGAAACACAAATGCCAATAAACCAAGGAATGAATAAAAGAGGTGGTATTTTTATACAATGAAGTACTACCCATCTGTACAGAAGGGTAAACTTGAGATATTTCTAGGTAAATACATGCAATTTGAGACCATCTTTATAAGTGAAATAAACTGGATTCACATTTTTGAACATTATATTCTCTCCCTGTTGTGAGAAACTGAAAGAATAAGTTCTAAAGTGTGCAATAGATATTGTGAAATGGAAAGAAATTGTTCAAAAGGAAGAAAGAAACTAGGATGAGGGAAAGAGGAAAAGAACAAAGAAAGGGAGGGAGGGAAGGAAGGGAAAAGGGAATAAAACAAAGCTAGTAATGCTATTAGTGTCTCTTTGTTCACTAAAAAGGAGGGCTTGTGCTAATATCAATTGGAACAGTTTTATGTCCATATCTTGTACTTGGAGTAACTATGTTAAAGATAGTAGTATGCAATGTATTAACTATTGTTATTCTCCTATTATCTTGTTAGGAAGTTTTGTTTTACATTTTTCATAAAAGTGAATACATTATTTATCACTATGACATTGAATCAGACACATTTAATACTGATGATTAAGGATATTAGAATACAAATACGCTTCCTCTCACATTAAGTGATTCTGAAAACTTCGTGGCCTTGATTGGCCATTCATCTACATAATCAATTTCACTTATTCATTTACTTCCAATTTGTTTGAGTTAGACTCTCTGAATAAGCAAACATTATTCTAGAACCTGCACAGGTCAGAATCCCCAAAATAAATGACTTTGGTGAGAGAGGTGAAAGTACAGCTTTGTTCTGGCCTGAAAAATCATGTCAAGGCTATTGTTTTTGAAAAAAATACTAAACCTAGATTACAGAGCAATCCTTTCTGATCTTCATATTCAAAATATGAAGCTTCCAGAGAGAGGCTATAGAGCGTTTTCACACATTACTCTTCTAATCTTATAGAAGTGAATTATTATTTTGAGGTAAAGATGAGATGAGATTTTGCAATGACCCTCAATGTTAAATATATTTATTCTCTACTTCTTGAATTATTTATTGTATAGTTTTGAAATGCATTTATTTTTTAATTTTTTTATTTTTAGGGAAAGGTCTACAGGGTGTTCAGGGTCTCACTACTAGATCAGATTCATAGTGATCTGCCTGGTTACAGTCTTCCAAGAGCTGGGACTACAGCATCTTTGTCACCTTCTTGAATTCCGCCCAGAGTATTTTTCTAAAAATAGATTTTGTTTGAATTTTAACAGACTGAATGCTAAGTTTTTCTTTTTTTTAATTTATTTTTTTATTTTATTGAAGTACAAATATCAATGAGACAGTTTTAAGACACCATAACAAGACAAATTCGATAAATAAATACATTGCAAACTGTTTGCATAATGTTTTGGTATCGTATAAAGTGCATACATGATATTATACTTACAGACATTATTATAGCAGATGTCTCTTATAAATAAATTAAGAGAATGTGGCTGTTTACTTATCTTATTTTTATACCTGAATTATATCACAGATTCAATAATTAAAACTTTCTACATTGTTATTTTCCTAGCGGTTGTCCATAGTACTAGAAGCTAACATATTATCCTGCCCAACCACCATTAGTACAAATCTTGCCTCTCATAGAATTATGTAGAAGCATGGTATATCTATCCCAACTGTACTGTCCATACACACACATCATGATTCTTCCTTTGTATACCCCTTCCTTTGTCTAGGCCCATCAAAGATGGGCACTCCATTGTCATTCAACCAATTTAGGTGTCTGAATTTGACCACACAATTCAACACAGTCCAGCATTCCACAACAATAGTCAGTTATCTGAAGAAGTTGTTGACCATAGCCACTTACAGCTCAACTTATTATTATGGTACCATGTTGTATACCTCATTTTATACGTTTTGCTGGTTGGTTAAGACTGAGACAGAGCAAGACCTATATACCAAAAGATGTAGTTTTTGTTTCTTATGAGGTCAGTGAAGTCCCCTCAGGATTTATCTTGTAATCCTATACCTTATTCTGTAGATCCTTTGTCTGTGTTTTCTATGTGGATGAGTCACGGCCATTGCTTGACCAGTTTGCTCTCTGTGAGAGCCTGAGAGAAAGTTTTCTCTCCATGTGACTCTCCCCAGGCACACTATAGAACTTCACTCTCTTTCCTCTGTGGCTCTATAATCTCCTTGTTCAGAAAATTTGGGGCAGAACTGAGTTTCATGATGTTACAGTCCTTATGTCCTGAGTATTCGCTGAACTTGAAAGGCTAGGGCCAAAATGTTGGCAGGCCTTGTGGCTCTTCTATTTCTCCAACTCTGATTTGTGAACTTAGGTTGTTAACCATCCAGAAGAAAAGCTGATTAGTATCCTGCAGCATATGCCATTCACTTTGCCCTATCTGACTGAATTGTTTTAGTTGTTGTTATACATTTCTATTTGTATTTCTTCTTTTCTCCTATGTCCTGAGTCCTCACTGACCTTGAAAGGCTGGGCATGCCTCTAGATTTTTGATGGATAAGTCCCTCCTTCTTTTCCAAGGAAAAGTGCTCCTTCTAACTTTCTTGATTGAGAGAGATGAAGGACTGTGGAAATGGCAAGAGAATATGCCTCAGATGTTCCTAAATTGTGAATTTCCTGTCTCCCCTGAGGCTTCCCATACATTGCCTGAATTATTTTGGTTGTGCTCTTATCAGTAGAGTCAGTCCATTCTTCTCACTTTTTGAAATTGGATGGATGAAACTGCTTTGAGTTTTCTCTAGTCCTAAATAGTTGTGCACGTACAAATGTATGGGTGTGTTTGTGCATGTTACTGTGTGTGTTTCTAGATTACCCGAAGGGACTTTCCATTGTAACAAATTATTTGAAATAGGACAATACTGATAAGTACCTCTGTAAGTCTCCTGTCTCTTTAGGAGGCAGCCAAAAGTATCTATATTCATCTTGGCAGCTGCTGCTCCCAGGACAGTGCCAGGAGCTGGTCTCATGCTTCCTACTGCCTGCTCTGCTTTTGGAGCAGGACTGTACACAACTTCATTAAGAGAAGCACAGACTCTAACTTCTCTTCTTGCTGGTGGATCCCAGTAGTCTCTAGAACTGGGCCATAAATTCCACTTGGAGGGTGGGACAATGTTCTAGCGTTCTTCTTACAGTCCCTTGTGTCCTCACCCAATTCTTTTTGATGTGATTTTCTGCAAGCGTCTTTGCTCCTGAGGAAGTTTAACAGCTTTGGAAGCTGATAATTTCACAATTACACGAGGATCTCACTTTTGAACAAGCCTTCAATTCATCCCATCTTTATAATCATGTGAAACTGTTAATTTATTGATAAAGAAAGCATGATTTCACTTACCCAAGTTGTTTAAATTCAAATGATATAATAGTAACTAAAGAAATATTTGACTTCAAAGAACCCTACTGTCAGATTTTACTCATATTGTATTCAGAACTTTGTATTGAAATGATGATTCATATATATTAATAAGGAGATTCATTATAATTTACTATGATTTAAAATGTACATCAGAAAACTAAATATCCATTACAAGTGTCTTTCTCAATAATTCTGCAGACCAATGCCAGCCTATGGTTTCCGATAATTTGAAGCTGAGGGAGGAGGATCCTTTGAACCCAAGGGTTGGAGACCAGTGTGGCCACATGGTGAGATTACTGCCTCAAGAAATGAATAAAGTAAAAATAAATAAAATACATGATTTTGAAGTTCCCCTGTACTAAATATTAAGGTCGTTCTCTGTAGTCTTGAATCAAGAAGTATACAATAAAAAAATTTAATTGTGTTTTATACAGTGATGATTAATATCACAAAATATGTATGTCATATGTATGAAATGGATGTCAAAGGCAAGCTGAGGCAAGCCATTCATTTCAGGTGACAATGTGACTGTGTATGTCCATCTTTTGTCAAAGATATTTGACTGGGCACAGACACAGCGTGTAGATGATGAGCTAGTTACTCACATGTGGGAACAGAGAGTACATGGGCACTTTGGACCTTCCTTTTGATTTTTCTGTGAAAGTGTAACTTCTCTAAAATATAGAGAGTATTTTAAAAAATCATTATGATATGAATTAGATAGTATTCTGAAAAGACATGCACTAGTTACAGAAGATCTCAGAATTACAACATTTTAAATCATGAGTTTTCAAATTTGCTATGAGGCAAAAGCAATACTGATTCAGTGAAATCCTTATTTTAAATTTTAAACTTTTCCAAGGCTATCTGAATATAATGCAGCATTCTATCTTTATTCTGGGGAGCAGCAGTGAGCCACAGAACCCATAAGCGTGTGATTATGAAGGTTTAACCCATAATCCAGAACATACAATAGTCTCCCTTCACTGTAATTTCACTATCTATGGTTTCAGTTTTCCTTGGTGAAGTGTATTTCAAGGGCTGGCCAAATAGCTTACTGGATTAAAGCACCTGCAAGCAGGTGCAGGGACTAGGACTCCTGGTCCTACAGTGCTGGCTCAATCCCCTGGGCTGTGCTGAGGTGGCAATTGAGACTGGGCGAGGTGGTGAGCCTGTAGTCCCAACTCTTGGAAGACTGTAAAAACATTGTAATAACATTGGATTTATGTGGACAAAATTTAACAAAATCTGATATTTTTAATGCAAAAAAAGGACATAGGAGAACTTAACTATAACATCATGTAACTCAGTTGTGTCCCAGTCTTTCTGATCAAGATTATGGGGACACAGAAGAATGTGATAAATAATGTAGAGTGTGCCTAAGAGCAGTCACATGGTGTGAAAACATTCTCTCAGGTTTTCACAGAGAGCAAATTGATCGTGCAATGGCCATGATTCACCCACATGGCTGACACTGACAAAGGATCTACAAACTGGGGTACAGGGTTTCAGGGTAAATCCTGAGAGGATTTGACTGACCTTGGCAGATACAAAACTTAAATTGCTTGTTATATAAGTTTGCTTTGTCTTGGTCTTAACCAACCAGGAGAAAATTATAAAAATGAAGTAGAAAACGTAAAACCATGTTAATATGCTGAGGTATAAAAGGCTCAAATCAACTTCTGACATTGCCAGTCCTAAAGAAAACTCACTAGTGTTATGGAATACTGGACCAAATTCTAATATTTTGCTTAATTCACACACCTACAATGTTTAAATGACAATAGAATACTCTTCTCTAACAAAACTAAACAAAAAAGGGGATACAAATGAATGACCATTTTGTATCTGTATATTCAAAATAGTTAGGATAGATATACATCTACTTTCTCTTAATTCAATGAATAGAAAGATTTGTTGTAATAGTGTTTGTGGACAGGATATCACGTCTGCATCTTGAACAATGAATAACCACTAAGACAACAATATGCAATGCATTAATTATTGAAACTGTCCTACTAATCGGTTTTGAAACTCATTACTATTTGTTTCTCAATAAAAGTATTTAGAAAAAGAAAGGGATGCTTTTTAGCCTGTGGAATGAACTGGGTTCTTTGAGATTGTGTCTCTTCTGAGTAAATTGTCAAGAAATGTCTGTGTGCATTGCAAACAACAAATAAAAGAAACAAAATTAGAGGCATGGAGAAGAAACACAACGAAGTCCAGTTCATGTGTGTCTCCCCCAGGAATCAAGTTCATCACATAAGTTTCTTGTGCAAGGGCAGGAAAGGAAACGAGGTAAGTTAATCAACTTGTACAGCAGAAGGACATGGAGCATATTTTCATCTAGATTCCAAGCCCAAGGGTGATTTCATATATTACTTGGCAAAGCAGAAGTGTTGTTTTCATATTGAATTCATACCTGTATCTCAGAATTTGCACATTTTAATGTGCATGGAACTGAAAAAATATAAAGCCATCCAGAATTGTCAATGACTAAAATGTTTTAGACTTGAAGTTGAAGAAAAATTATTTCATCATAAGATCTGCCTGGCTTCTATTGTTGTTACTGTTTTTTGTGTCCTTCAGGTGGGTGTGTTTTACTATCCCAACTTTAGTTTTGTAATCCTTAGAACCAAGACTTAGCCTTCTATTAGAAAGGAAGAATTTCATGGAACATGTGGTTATCCCCAAAGAGCAAAGGCAAATTTATTTCTCAGCTACTAAAGCTCAAACTTGTACCCCTTCTGGCACAAGAACTTTCCAAAGCTGAAGGGAAGAGGGAGCAAAGGCCTCTGCAAACCACCAGAACATGGAGCACTGTTGACTCTGAGGGGCCGAAGGTGATGAAGAGGTGCTTTGGGATGGGAGCCAGGGACAGCAAAGTCTTAGTTGAGCTGAATCAGCTGTGAGCATTCTAGTCCATTCCAAGGGAGAGTAAAGAGTCATGAGTGTCCCGAGAATTTTCCTGGACAAGAAGCCTAGTTGCAACAAACTTCAGAACCTACAGATATCAGACTGCTGACTGTGACATGTGAAAATGATAACAAGAAACACATTCTGATGAATCACTCCACAATAAATTCTCTTCTTAGTGTAACTATCATACAAAGATGGTTACAGAGAAAAACTTTGAAAAGTATAACAGATGTGCATCAAGCAGTTGACAAATGCCATTTCACTGGAGTTGTGACAGTGGGGTATTCATTTCCATTTCAAAATCTGCAGTTGCCTTGATTTCTTGTCTCATTCTAACAAATTTTCATTTCCAAACAAAATTTACATTAACAAATTTAAATGTTAAAGAAGTGATAAAAATTGCATGAACCTTTGACTCTTACAAAATCTATGTCAAACTTTGTTCAGGATTAAGCACGAAGTCATGCCTGATGCTCGATGCTTTCTCTCTAGGCAATGTGCTTTTATTGTTATTTTTTTCTTCATAATGTATGGAAGTTGAAATTTTTATTTAAATTCTATTCTTGTGGGCCTTGGTATATAACTATCTCTTGGAAACATGATGTATAAATATAAACATAAATGTAAATGCTCATTGGGAAAGCTGTTCTTTTCTTTTAAACATCTGACACTGCTCTAGTTTGTGCTTGACTCTGGTCAGCCAACTGGACTTATTCCAAGTTCTGGCTGTGTTTGACTCATTCTATGCAAAACTAATTTTCAATCCTATTCCTTCTACTCTGTTTGTATGTATTTACCACAATTCTTCTACAGCATAAAACTATTTTGATTGTTTCTACTTAACAGTCTACCTCAGTGATTTTATCTTTCACCTTTTGAGGATTTTCTGTACTCAGTTAGGTACCAGACAATGAGGCCTAACCTTCACACATCTGAGTGACTCCCTGGGATGCTCATTAGAAGGTTATCAGATGATGCTGGGAATCAACTCAGAGCCCATTTGACCTACTGATCAAGGCATCTTCACATAGTTTCTCCATTTACACTGGGTGTCTAGAGTCTCAAGAGTTTCACAAGCAATAATTATTCAAATTGTGAAAATCTACTAGTTCACATAATGTATAGACTTAAGAGTGGAAGAGCATATTACTTCTGCCATATTCTATTGGTAAAGCATTCATAGATAACTCAATAATTAGAAAGAAGTCAAATCTCTTGAATTTAAAGATGAAAAAATTGTATTATCTACAAGAATATATTAGTAATAGTATATAATACCACTCTGAAAAATGTACCATGGAGCCAGCCAAAGAGCTCAGTGGACTAAAGCACCTTCAAGCAGGCTCGTGGGCCAGGGGTTTGATCCCTGGGCCTGTCATGATGACCCCGTTCCCAGAGCATGCTGAGATGGCAATTGAGACTGAGCATGGTGGCGTGTATCTGTGATCCCAGCTCTTGGGAGGCTGTAAACAGGAAGTTCACTATGAGTCCAATCTAGTAGTGAGACCCTGAATACCCTGTAGATCGTTCCCTAAAATACAAAAACAAAAAAAAAAATTCATCATGAAAGCTGCATATAATACTATGTTATAGAAAGTCAATGCCTCTGTGGTTAGTTTTTCTTTTAATAATCTGAAAATTAATAAACTTGCTATAGCCAAATCAGGGTAAACTTCCCCATGCTAAAGAATCATCTTATTATCATGGTTAGAGGTTTTGCAAGGGAACAGAACAATTTAAGACACATTTTATAAGATTACTTTATAATGAGTTACCCAAAGAATCATATCCCAAGAATAAAGGAAATCTGGACACACACTAAAAGCCAAAGAATCTGACTGAGGTCATGGGTCCTAATACCCTGCAAAAGTCTACTTGAAACCTACAGCCCATAACAATGCCTCCCACAAGTCCAGCTGGAGACCTACAGCTCATGGCAGTGTGTCTCATGCAAGTCTGATGTCTAGATCTGCAATGGGAAGGCCCAAAGATCAGTGATAGAAGCGCAAATGTCTGCTCCAGCAGGATGAAGGATCTGTGCTAACAGGCTGAGGTACCTGAATGGAAGCTAAGAAGCAAGGCTCAAGTTAAGCATCAGAGCTTCCCTGAAAGGTACCACAGCCATCCTCAGCAACAGTAAGGATCCCAGCTTCTCTGGACATGAGAAAAACTGAGTTTCTATCAGGAAATCCAATGTTATAGTCCTCTCCAAGATACTGAGCTATGAACCAACTTCCCCTCAGAGCCAGGAAATGATGCTCAAGGTGAAGACCAGAGCTCCCCTAAAATGAACCACAACCATTCTAGTGACAAGTGACAAGGAGGTCCAGAGCCCCTCCTCCACTGAAAGCATCCAAGTTTACCAGGAAAACTAGCATGACAGTTCCTCAAGCAGAGTAACCCAAGAGAACCAGCAGCTTCCAACAGCTCCAACAGCCTCTCCAAACAGCTTCCCTGACAACTATTTCTCCAGTTCTCTCTCTTATGCTGCTGGCAACAATCTTCAGGTGGGCCTGTCACACACAGCACCACCCTGGTTCAGTACGTCTGGGTGTAACAACTTAACCACTAGAGTTCACCAAACTGATGATTTCTTATTCTTATACCATTTCTTATTCTGTATTTATTCTGCTTATTCTATGTATTATTCTTCTAATGAGAAATCTGTTAAAAACAAAGATTATGGTGCTACTGAGTGTAAATACATTAGTAACTCTAAGGTTGATCACCCAAATTGATGTGGACTCTTGTAAATAGATATGCCATTTTTGTGTGCTTATGACTCAGAAGTTTTACCCTAAGATAAAATAATAGGAATAATCTTTAAAAACAAAAAAATACTCTCAACAATCAAAAAATAAAAAGTTTCAAAGTAACATTTCACAAAGAAATTCAACATGTGTAGCTCTTCTGAGAGCACATATTTCATTGGCAGGACTCCTTTTCAAATTGAAATGTATAATAAAACAATTTTTCTTCCTAGATAATGTAGTGATTCCTATAGTATGAAGTCACAACATCTGGTGTGACATTAACATTTTCAGAATTTCTTGGAAAACATATTTACAAAATCATCGTATATGCTGTTAAAATTAAAGCCAATGGTACACTGAAAGGCATCAAATCTAATGGCTGTATAGCCTAAAGAAAGCCCTGAGCCATCTCCACATGCTGAACACTCTACAGCCGTGATTCCAAATATAAACTAATCAAGCACTGTCAAGGGAGTTTATGCCATCTGGCATCACATCAACCCCAGTCTTCATTAAACACTCAAGTTCTGGAGTGTTACACACTCTGTATTAAAGCATCCTGCTATTCTATGAGATAATAGTAAAAACTGTTACAAACTGCAACATTGGGGGTTGTATGAAATCCTGAATGATACTTCCAAGTATCTTCTTACTCCATGAATTATTAATCTTACTATGACTGCCTGGCTTAGAGTCTTCTTCATGATACGGACCATTGAAATTATGTAGCTAAAAGTTCCAGTGCCTGATTCCTTCCTCAGCTGGTTTTGTTATCCAGCACAGACACCTCTTTGTCAGTCACTGCAAATTGGAGTTTACAAGCATCATTGGTATAATTAACCATCCAGCAGAAAAGTATAAAAATGAAGTATACATCGCGGGGTCATAATATTAAGCTGAGCTGTAAATGGCTATGGTTGACAACTTCTTTGAATAACTCACTATTGTTGTGGAATGCTGGACTGTGTTGGATTGTGGTGTTGAGTTCAAGCACCTAAGTTAGTTGAATGACAATGGAGTGCCCACCTTTGACAGGTGTAGACAAAGGAAGGGGTATAGAAAGAAAAAATCATGATGTGTGCGTATAGACAGTATAGTTGGGATAGATAACGCTGTGCTTCTACATAATCCTATGAGACACAAGATTTGCACTAATGGTGGTTGGACAGGATATTATGTCGACTTCTAGTACTGTGGTCATCCACTAGGAAAATAATTGTTGAATTTTTGATATAATTCAGGTATAAAAAATGGATAAGTAAACAGCTACACTCTTAATTTACTGATAAGAGAATCTATAATAATGTCTGTAAGTATAATATCATGTATGCACCTTGTGTGATACCAAAACATTAAGAAAACAGTTTGCAATGTATTAATTTATCAAATCTGTGTTGTTAAGGTGTCTTGAAACTGTCTGATTGATATTTGTACTTCAATAAAATAAAAAATAAATTAAAAATTAAATAAAAAAATAAAACAAAATGAAGACTAGGTCGCCAAGATTTTAGACCAGAATCTGGTAACTTACACGAGAACTGCATTCCATAAAGATTCTGATATCACATTGACTAGGAAGCCCACAAATATGATTTCTAGAGCAAAAGAAAAAAAGTAAAATGAGTCTAATCATCTTGCTAAAAGTCATTTTACTATTTAAACAGTAAAACAAAGCTATTTTCTGATGTTTGAGAAAACACTTAGACATATTTCCATTTTGGGTGTTTTAAATAAGGTATAAAATTTTTTGATAAAATATATACTTAGAATTTATATTGTTTGTACTTCTTATTTGAGATGATCCTAAAAGAAATATACAACTTAAATGAATCCATATCTGCAGTCCAATCATATTAATGGTTAGAAATTGCTACACTGCCAAAACCATTGATCATAAAAATGTCTCACTGGTTCAGTAGTATTTCACTTTCATCACCATTTATTTGCTAATCCCATTGGTAATAGAAGTTTGGACAGAATCATGATAACAGGTATGCTTAATTATCTGCTGCAAAGAAAGCAGGCAAATTATTAAAATCATGAAGAAATGTAACTGGATCTTTGAGCCTTTTAAATGGACAATTGTAGCTTCAGTATATATATTGAAAGATAGATACAGATAGTATTTAATCAAAAAATCTCTAATAAAATAGACAAAATGAATGTAGCAATTTCAAGATCATTAGTGTTACACAATTTCTACCATGATTTTCTTCCAGGCAAACCACAGCCAAGTGGTTTTCATGGGCTATTCACATTTTAAGAAGGAGAAAAGCAAAACATCAAGCAGTTGTTAGCATATAGGATGTGACAAGAACCTGTAGGAATAGTGGAATGAAAGCAGTGGTCTGGCTCTTACAGGTAATGTTTTCCAGTGATGTGAGAGGAGCATTCTATAAACAACTGTCCATACTCTGGTTTTTCTTCAGATCATATAAAATTTTTGCCTTTTACTATAAACTACTGCCTAGCAGGCCGGCCAGATAGCTCAATGGCCTCAGTGCCTGCTTAGGCAAGCACAGGGACCAGAGTTTAATAATCCCCAGTATCCGTGCCATATCGGCACCCCTGAACACTGAGCTGGTGACTGAGTCCAGGTATTGTGGGGCATGCCTGCAATCCCAGGGCTGGGGAGGCTGAAAACAGGAGAATCACTACAAGTCTGAGCTGCAGTGAGACTCTGTACCAAACATATTTAAAAAAACTGACTGGTATTAGCAGGTGCACATACCTGAAGAAAAATATCTACAGAATGGAACTGTACAGAAATTAACAAAAGTTCTCTCTTCTTTTCCAGAGCATTAAGATCCATAACTCAACCTTTGTAGTTATCAGGGAATTCAGCCTTCTTATTTGATCATTGTCTAGTCTCTTAATTATATTTACCACCCATTCACTGCTACACTTTGTAATTTTCCCTAGACCTGGAAGAATAGTTACAAATGTTAAAACATAGCTCTTCTATGATTGTTTCCATATTATACTGCACAAACACCTTTAGAATTTATCAATTCATTATCTCAGCCTATTAAATTACATATATATATATATATATATATATATATATATATATATATATATGTATCACAGTTAACTATATCTTTTAGAGTATATGCAGCAAGATTTTTCAAGCATTCTATTCATGTTCTGCCAAGTATATCCTATACCAAACTATTTTATTTAAAAACTTGTGACTAGACAATGGACTAAAGCACCTGAAAGCAGGCTCAAGGTCTGGGCTTTGATCCCTGGGCAGGTGTTGGCCTCGCCCCCAGGACACACTGAGATAGCAATTGAGACTGAGCATAGTGGTGCACACCTGTAACCCCAGCTCTTGGGAGGCTATAAACAGGCAGAAATACCCTGTAGACCCTTCCCTTAAATAAATAAATAAATAAATAAATAAATAAATAAATAAATAAATAAATAAATAAATAAATAAATGAATAAATAAATAAAAATAAATTTTGTGAGCAGAGATAGTAGTTATTAAATATTAACATGTGTTTACTGAACATACATGACTGTGTCCATTCTAACATTGCTTCTTTATTGTTGTTGTTTTGTTTGTTTTGGGCAGAAGCAGGGATTGAATTCAGGCCCTTGTGCTTGCTGTGCAAGCCCTTTTTCTACTGAGCTGTCTGCAGAGTCCCTAATATTGTTTTCATAAAAGATTATTATAAAATATTATCATGTAAGAGCTATAATATGAGACCAGATATTTATATGACAAAATCTAAAGTTCCAATCTGTGTATTGGGAATTCACTAGAAACTTTGGGAAGATATCTGTTTACTTTTGATCACCTTTATTGTTATTTATTATCAAAATAAATAACATTTTCCAGTATGTAAGTATTATAGGACATCATATACACTATATTTTATCATAACACTGTTTTATGCAAAGTTAAAATAAGGATAAGAAATCTTACCTGGGCTATTCATAGCAAATCTCATTTTCATAAAGCTGAGTACAAAGGCAAGACACATTTTTGGATGAATTAAGCAATCAAGATTTAATATTTTCTCTTCTCTCAATGTATTCATCATTCAATTATCCTAATCAGATATACTCAATTGCTCATGAAGTAAAAACTCAATATTTGTGTCAGTGATCTTTTTGCCTATGATCTACTGGCTTTCAAAAGTACACATACACACACACACACACACACACACACAAACACACACAATGTTTGCCTGGTTTATCTCCTGTTATTATGACTTTTATCACAGAAGTAATGTGGAGCTGAAAAGCTCTCCACATACATGACTGGGTCCGTGGTGCAAAACTGTGTCATCTGACCCACAAGCACCCTGTATGGATCAGTGTGCTTCCAGACTATGTCAGAAAAAGACACTAATTAATCCAAAAGAAAATTACTTAAAATTAACTGCTTATTTTTAAATCTTTAACAAGAAAGTGTGTATATATTTATCATGTACTTGATATTTTAGAGTACTTATATATTTTGAAACATTTATACATGATTGAATACAGCCAATTAATACATAGATCAATTTATATAGCTATCATTTTTGGAAAAACTACTTTATGTCCATTCTTGGCATTTTTCAAAATACAGTGCACCCTACATATCAGTCATCCTGTTGCACAATAGATGTGCTCAATTTACTTCTCTTAGTTGGCAGGAACTGGTATGCTTTGACTAGTGCACCTTCAACCTTTGGCCTAGGCACCCCACTGCCTAGTAACCACCATCTAATCTGCTTAACTTAGATAAGCATGTTTAGATTCCACATATCAATAAAAACATGTGGTAGATTTCTTTCTATTCCTGGGATTCAGAAGTTAATTAAAACGAGGCCACTTGAGGGATTTCATATGAGATTCAGTGAGGATTTAAGAACTGACAAAACAAACAAACAAAAAAACCTGCATACCCTTCTCGAAGCATCGCAGTTGCTTTAAGAGTGATGTAATATTAGTGTTTTATCTAGTATGTTGGAAACAACATCTAAGAATTGTGTGAGTGCTTTATATTTATACAAGCTTAAATAAATTTAGGTAGAGATGATAGAAGGGCTTTCTACTAAATAAAGAGGACTCATTTAACAGTTTAATAGTTATTTAAAATGATAATGCAAAAATTTTACTTGTGATATTCTTGAAACATAAATAATATGCTAGACACAGGAAAATCACTAGCACTTGTAATCATTAGATTTCAAGATTTCCTAATATTTTTAAAATGCAAATGAATTTGTTAGCATAGATCCCCTGACTATTTCAAGAGGGGGACTTCAAGAAAAAAAGAAGTTATTTATTAAAAGTGGTTATGGTTTGCTTGTTTTTTTGTTATTTTGTGGAACCCAGGATTGAACTTGGGCCCTTGTGCTCACCAGGGAAGCACTTATTCCACTGAGCCATCTCCCCAGCTCCTATTTTAAGAATTGAAAGACTAAGTAGGATAAGTCTTGTATAAAGGTTCCAATTTAAGAATTTCCCAGGATTTAAGCCAGATGAAAGAGATGAACATACTTTATGAGTTCAGAACAGAAATAAAGAACTGCAGAAACCACTGGGTAAAAGCATAGTTTTTTATTTTTATTTTTGTTTTTGTTTAGTAAGGCCTATTGAGTATTTCGTGGAAACCTCAACCACTGAGTACATAAATGATGTAATCTACCTTCAGAAGAGTTCTGCTCCCCTCAGAACTCCAAGGGTTGATTTTTGTCATACAGGATTCAGAAATCTTGGCAACTCTAACTCAGATTTTAAAAATGATGAAAGTAACCATCATTTGAATTGAATGAATGCAGAATTATCACTTATAGGAAATAATTTATGCTGTTTAATTTTAAGGGTAAAGCCTTTAGAGTATGCATTCACGTTGTTTTTATTTGTATTCTCCTAAAAGTGAGAGGGGTGGAGGAAGTAAAGGAAAAAAGAAAGAAGTGAACTAGAAGAGGTCACTGAAACAAAGCTTTAGTAATAAATGTTTTATTTGCTAAGTGATTTTAGGAAGCATACATGTCAGGAAGTAATATTAGGAAATAGATGAAATCAACAAAAGTTAATTGAACAAGTCACATCTGTAATTAGACAGAGCTGGCTCCCATTGAAGACATCTAAAGGAATGGGAAATGAACTTCACAGCTGTAACACTCAGAGTGATTGAAGGACTGGATATGTGGAAATGTAGCTCGTTGCCAGAGCAACTGTCTAACATGCATGAACTATTGGATCGACATCTAGCACTACAATTAGATGGATCAGGTGAATGACAGCAAGTTATCTAGCTTATAGTTACACAGATACACAGATAGGCAAACTTACAGAGCTGACAGTGTATCAACCATCATTCCTTCGCAGTTGAGGCTCACTACAAAAACATTAAATTTCTGGTTTTTCTGGCCCTCTTCTGCCAGCTGTGCTAGCAATGATAAGAAAGCTTCAAGTTGCATGGGAATTGTATACAGGTAATCTTCCTACCAGAAGTTATACAAAGGTGCATGGAAGTGTCCACATATATACATAGTTATATACTTATGATGTGGAGAAATGCATTGTTTAATCATACCTTTTATAGAGAGTAAAGCATAGTTAGCAGTGTGATTTCTGAAAAGAATATGAACATGCACATGGATACGTGCAAATCTATTAAAACTTTATTTGGTGTTGGATTTTATCAAACAGCCATCAATTCAAAGGTCTATGAAATTCTCATCTTCTAAATTATTTTTTTTAAGTCACAGCTAAAAAACTCAGAGGATTAAAGCACTTGCAAGCAGGCACAGGGGCCAGGGGTTCAATTGCCTGTCTTGCTGTGCCGGTTCAGCCCACAGGGCATACTGAAAGCAACTGAGACTCAGTGGTGTGCCCCTCAATCCCAGTTCTTGGGAGGCTGTACACAGGAGAATCACTACAAGTTGGATCTAGTAGTGAGACCCTGAATACCCTGTAGACCCTTCTCTAAAATACAAAATAATAATAATAATAATAATAATAATAATAATAATAAATTATAGCTAACCTAATAATGCATCCTGTTACTATTAGATGCCTTATAATTTAGCTAAATGAAAATTCTTAATGGATTAAATAATACTCAGTAGGACTTTTAAATATGGCAAATAAAAACATAGACTATCCAGCATATCATTTTTCAATGATGGATATTAAAATATATCACATACTGGGTAGCTTAACAATTACAAATTTTTAGCCCACAGATGCAGAGATTAAAGTCCACCCATCGCAGAAATGTGCTGGCTCTAAATGCTCTGAAGAGTCTTTCCTTGATTTTCTGAGCTCCTCCTGGTTCCTAGCAATCTTTGACCTTTCTTGTGGTACAGATGTGTCATTCCAGATTCTCCAACATCTTCAATTACCTTCTTCTCTGTATGTCTGTATCACCTCTAAAAAATTACAGATTGGATTTTTGTCTACTTTTACCCAGCTTGACCTCACTTTAACTTAATTACATTTGTAAAGTCCTGTTTGTTTTTTTTTAAGCTGAATGCCTCAGTTGTTCTGTCATGGCTGATTCAGTGTCTTAAAATGATTCAAAATGTTTAAATTTCATGGTCATCTTAACTCTGAGGAAAAATATGAAGCTGCTGGTGCCATATCTAAAGAATAAGGTGAATGAAAATTCTGTTTTTACAAACCTATCTCTCCACTGGATGACACTCAGCAGAAACATTAATTATATTTTATAATCAAAAGTCATAAAATACTTGAATATAGGTTACTTCCAAGATGTAGCTTTTATGAGATGTGCTGCTCTGAGCATGGGTATTCATGTATCACTGTCAGAGAAGACTTTCAGAACCATTTCCCAAACTAGTAAGAATGATGGGATCAGTGTTTGCAAAATGGGAATCAGTAGTTTGATAGGAATTAATGACAATGTGTTCTTTTACATAAAAATGTTGTCATTTAATTATTCACTGAATATTTTGATCACAGTTTTATTGCTCCAATTATTGCATGAAATTGATCATACTAAATGTTTTTACTTGGAGTTAAAATTTCAATATCTTGACAAAGCTTCTTTTGAGCAAGTGTTTCGGTTTCAGGATCATCACTTTTCTATGTGTCTTTTGAAGAAACTTGAGTTCTGGAATTGAAGATTTAGCATGTCAAAGACAATCAGATTGTCCTAAGGCTCCAACTGTGATCTACCTTCTCTCAATCATTGCATAAGCACCTGGAATAATCTTCTATCTTTACCTCATTTCTAAGTCTTATATCATGATTTGAATTTCACTTGATAAATATTGCATTATCCACAGTATAGGAAATGTAAGTGTAATGAGTACCAAGCCAGAGGGTGGAGAAGGAAAATTAAATATGTTGTCTATCGCTTGAGAGCCTAAAAGTTTGTTCTAGAAATGAGGAAGATATCTCATCAATAATTGCTCTGAGAACTAATTTATGCAACTGAGTTGTGCTCAAAAGCAGAAATCACAACTCATTGCTATTCCACTTACCATGGAAGACTTGGGTCAGATTCTACAGGGGGAGGTAGCTTGGGAATGGAGCTACTGAAGTAAATACGACGTTTGAGAATTGAGTTGGAGAGTAGGCAGTGCACGATTAGACCCAAGGCACAAACCGTAAGCCGAGTGAAGTATGAATGAGTCTCCTAATTTCTGTTGCTTACAAATTCTCTGTTCTTTAGAATATCATATGTGTTAAATTCTTAAAGTTTATATGAATCATGTTGTGCAATAGTCCATTAACGTTAGCATTTAGAGAAAGTTCCCAGGAGAAACTGCAAAGCACAGACCCAAATGTGCAAAGTCTCAGGCAGAAATTTAGAAGTTGTTCACATAATGACCCAGCTCAATATGTTGCTAAGTCAGAGCAGATTAAGGTGGGAAATACGTTTTGCATTTCCATGGTACTTTTCTATCTATTCCATACCTGAGAATTTTACAGTCAATAATGTTTTCCATTGACATCTCTTTTCTATACTTCTTTCTACAAAAACTAAAATGTCTTTTACTAATTATCATTGAAGAGTGAAAAGTTAAGAAATAGTTCTCTTGTCCAAACCAATTTGTACAAATTCCATTACTGATGTTTTCCAATTAGCAAACTAAAGTGAAAACTAAATGTTCTCTGTTCTAAAACCTGACTGAATCTACGCTAAGTGGCTGCTTATTTTAGGTTACTGAGATAAATGAATCAGCCACAAATGGGGTAAATTACATTAGAATAGAGAAACTTTTCATGTAAATCAAAGAAGTGTCTAAAAATAACAATTTATGTGACTAAACATAGCAGTATGAGTCAAATGCCAAGAAATGTAGCCCGCTGCTTGTTGTGGCTCTGAATTTCAAATAGTTCAAAAGAATAGCTATTTCTCAAAAAAGACAAAATGGGAAAGCAAACACTCAGAGATATTTCATGATGTAATGAAGAGGCTTAAGGTCTACATATACAGCACTTCTCATTCTTATTTTAGTAAAGTCTCACAGCAATTTCATGCTGTATACTATCTTTGTCTACACTGAGAATTAAGGCACCATTATGTTGGAAGATGTCAAAATGTGCAATTGTTACCTGTACACCATGTAATAATAATGACTGCTATTACAGGTTAAGCAGAACATGCCCTTCCTCCCCTAGCTCCCAGGAGCTGTGGCAGGGGAGGAGAGTAGAGCTGAGTGACTTTAGTTACACAAGTCATCAGTCTCACAATGTTTAACATTGTCACTGGAGATAAGCAAGGTCACACAGTGTTTCAGTAGACAAGGCAGAGCTTGTCCCCCCACCCAAGTCTGATAACCCAATGGTCTTCCTACCATATCATTGATTTCACTTCTCTCAGGAAAAATTTATCCTATAAAACAACATACCAGCACAAAGTGCTTAGCTGTTGCTGTCTTTGCTTCAGATTTATGAGAAGCAATGTCAGGATGTGGGTTAAGCAACTATGCAGCATCCAGTAAAGATACACATTCTTTTATTGAGATCTAGTATCTGTAGCTTTGTTTTAAAGTAACTTAGAAGGCTGAACTAATCAATATGATTAAGTAATGGTCTATGAAGTTCTATGTTAAAGCAAAGCTGTTAAAGAACCTAAAGACAAAAATCAGAAAACAGTAAGTAAGCTCCGACTAGTAACTCCTTTATCATTGTAATGAAATTCAAAGCAAATCACAGTGAAATTTGAAAAGTTTATAAAAATACAAAACGTTATTCTGCAGGATTTTATTTCAAATCAAGTCTTAACAACTGCGTTTCAAAGCCCTAAAGGTGGAGCCTCGTAATGGACAGACCTTGAGCTGCCATCAGGGTAATGTGGTACCGCTGCACTGAAGCAGCACCATTACCAGTAGAAATCATGGTGCCCGTATGACCGCTCTTGGATGAAACACATCGTCAGCATAATTATACCCCAGATAATCAATTCAATAGCTTTCTCTTCAATCCATCTTAAAGGAATCATGATTTCATTAATTCTTAATGTTGAAGATTCTTTCAGTATATGAGAACAAAAGATGAATGTCTTACAGTAGGGCATAGATAATTGAATTATGCTGTTTCCCTACAGTGGCATATTATCTCATGAAAGATTTTTATTGATGTGGAAACAGTCTCATGATCTAAAATGAAATGTGGAAAATTCTCAAAACCAATTAAATTAGTTTCGGTGGGTTGACAAACAATATGCAGACTGATTTCTCAATAACATAAATTTATTTTCTCATGATTTTGCAGCCTAACATTCTAAAACCAAAGTACCAGCAGTTGTGATTTCTCTTGTGATGTTTCTGCTGCCTTACACATGGCCATGTGTCTTTCTGTGGCCTTCCATGGGTATATGCTCACCTCTGGTGTCTCTTTTTCTTTTTATAAAGATAACTGTTGTATTTAATGAGCCCTATTTAACAATTCTGGGTTAATTACCATTTAAAAACTTTCTTCCAAATATAGTTATGTTCTAAACGACTGAGAATTAGAATATCAATATATTTATTTTGAGGAAATAGTAGTTAGACCACAGAACAAATTACATGCAGAAAGACTTTTCTATGAAAGTATAGGACTATGTTATGAACAAATTAAGAGAAAATATGACCAAAAGTTAACAAAAATAACTGAACATATTGAGTTTGATTAATTTGACCTTATTTAAGCAAGAACAAATAAAATTATAAGCTATGAAAAGTCAGAGAACATATATAAGGAACTATATATACTGGTGAGTCAAGGGAATTCTATATCAGTGTTTATCTTACTCCTGTTTATTGTTTTCATTCATTTCCTTTTCCATTTAATTATAAAACACTTATTTAAAAAATACCTTAACCCATCATCAAATACATAATATCGACAAGAACAGAACTACCGTAGTTGACACAGGGTTATTGGCTCTGTAATCTGGAAATAATTCATGTGCCCATGGTATATTTTTAAGCATATGGGGAGCATTAATTGAGTAAGTCCTAATTATCTTTGAAACTTTTAATTTCTAGCATAAGGTGAAGAAAACACCTATGTTTTCTTTATGCCAAATGATACTAAAATATCTCTTCACTATTCCATAAATAAGACAGCATTCAGAATTCGAGTTCAAGATATTCAAGTCCATATTATGCTAAGTATCAAGAGAGAAAATACAAACAATTCACATCAGTTCTGTCTGCGCTTTGGTTTAATTATGTGTTGTAAACTAGGAAAAGAAATCAACTTTCTTATCAATTGGTTCATGTCCAAAAAGAATTATCTGTATTAAGGAAAGTCTGTGATAAGATATATGAGATAGAAGAAGATAATCTTCTGAGAGAACAGGAGCCAATACAAAAAAAAAAAAGGAAGAAAGAAAGAAAGCTTAGTTTCTTTGCATACATGAGCTAGAGAATGGGTTAAACTTTATTGTACTATGAAGTAAATACAGAGGGTGAAATAACAGGGAAAAAGCCAGGAAATATATAGAAAAGAAAAGGAGACAAAGACAGCAAGATGATAAACATGCAGGAATAATGTGAGATAAGTGAAACATTAAAATTTTCTGAACGAGAGTAGGAGAATGTCCTTCTGCACAATTTAAAAATTTTTCTGAATAATATGCAATTTTACCCCTTATCCAATACCTGTTTTTTTAAAATAATTCTACCTTGTTGAAGAGCTTTTGATAGTGAGGTAGTCTTGTATTGATGTTTGAAGGTAAACAGAGGTCACGTGTAGGGAGGATTCTCAATAAAACCACAAGTCTTTTTTCAGGAGTTGAGACAAGACAATGAAAATGCAATCTCTGAGGAATTTTTAAAAGCCAGAGCCTTAGGTTTCAAAGATCCAAGACCAGTCATCTTATAGAGATTTTAAATGATATCCAAAGCTCAAGTCATGTCTGGGTGGCATGTGAGATGTATAATCACATACTGCTTATATAGTGTTACTGTAAAAAATCAAATGAGATAGCAACAGCTACAGTTTATAGAGGACTTAGCACACACCTAGACCTCACTTTTTTTTTTAATTTTTTAGCTCTCACCAGAATGCATTGAGGCAGCAATCAGATATTTACTCTGTATTTCAGAGGTGAAAAATAGAAACCTGGAGAAGTAACCTGCCCTTAATCACAAGGGTTTTCAGTACTCTATGAGAGGGGAAGCAAGATATAAAATAGCTACCATTTCATCCCGAATGAAATAGCAACCTAAGTAATTTGAAACACATATAAATATATGAAATGATTATTAGTGGTATGTGTAAGCACCTATACATTTATTATATAGTATTTATATATAAGGTATGCAATATGCTGTACCTCGATATCCTAAGGTTATGAGGAGAAAGCTCCATGGTATTGGCCTTCACATTGATTTTTTTTTTTTGATATTGTAGGTAAAGCTCAAACAACAAAAGGGGAAATGATTGGACCTACATCAAAGAAAATGAGAAGCGGAAACAATAAATGATCAGGAGCTCTTGATTTGTGAGAAAATATCTGCAAGCTGTATATCTGACAAAGGGTAATATACAAACCATGAGAAGAACACGCACAAATCAGTAGAAAAAAGAGACATGTGACCCAACTTAAAAACAGGCAAAAATCTGTATAGTCTGTTTTATACTTTTTTTTAAATTGATAATGACCACAGGTACAGCGCCAGTCAAAGGACAGTCTCTCAGTTTGGAATGTTCTTCTACAAGCTTAGAGAACTTTTTGCTGGCAAAAGAATTCGGAAATATTTCAGGCTAAAGCCTAGCTTTATCTGCATTAACTCAGAGTGCCACTTACTGAAAAAAGCATACTTCTAAAAATCTTTAGTCCAGAAATGGGTCATGAGATTTGTGTTGTTGTTGTCATTGTCATTTCTTTTTCCCTGAAGGGACACTCACCTAACTGACAGGAAAGTCGGCTTCACTTCCTGTTCTCCTCTGGTCGCCATCTCCCCGCCCCGCATCCCTAGTGTCCCTCTGACTTGATTCTCACACAGTTCATCCTCTCAGCCCTCTTTTATGTATGTCCCCTGAAGCAGACTTATTTGTTCCTTATTACAAAATGTCTAGAACAGTGTTAGGAAACTAGAAGGTCTTCAAGAATTTTTTTTATATAAAGGAATAAAGCTCCAAATGAGAGAGATATTCTAGTTGAAGCATCCCGATAAAGTTTCTGAGAGTCAAAATGTAGCTTAAGCTCCAATTCTAGCTGTGTCTGAGGGTCAATAATTTCATTCCTTGCCCCTGAACTATCTTTCAGGAAATTATTGATTTAGTTTTATATGATTTTTCATGGAACTCTAGTTCTTAATTTCCTACTGACAATTTTTTTCTCTATCAAAAATATGACTAATGAATAAACATCCTTTGTACACATAAGTAAAGATATAAATCTAGGCACAATTTCTTTCACAAACCATCATTTTATGTTTTTATTGGTTCAAGATGAAATAACTGCAGTTCTGGGGAACTCGTAACTTCCCTATCATACTCTTGCTAAATGCATTATCTACCATACTTAAAATCCAACTTGTACACTCTGCATTGTGCCACATATGAAGTATATAGCGTTAAAAGAGGATGGCTTCCTGTTTTGGAGTTAATGGTTCTATTTTCTCTCCTCTGCAATATTCTTTAAGGTAGCTGTAGATGAGAGTGGAAGGAGTGAGCGTCTTAGTGCCTCCAGCACTTTGACCTTCTCCATTAGCTCAAGTTGATCCATTTCACAGACAACCTGCAAGAGGCTCAGACACATAGTAGGTGTGGAGCACAAAGTGGCCGGCTCGAATGCGTGGCCGTCTCTAGTCTATTATTCCCACATCAGAGCTACACTGATTTCCCAATAAGCCACTGAATTACCCAGCCATCACATTTCAATGCATTTCAATTAAAAACATTTTACTCATTAAGTCAAATATTTCTCATTAAGTCAAATGATTTACGTTTGCTTAATTTGATGTATTTTAGTTATATTGGCATGCTAAAGACTTTACTGCTCTCTAAACATGATAGTTACTATTTTTGAATTATGGAAAGCCACCAAAAAAATGAGAGAAAGAAATGATATGATTTCTGAAAAAAAGAAAATGATATGATTCAGTACAGGTACAGGAGTGATCAAAGAAAGAAAGGTAACTGTAGATAAGAAAATGATATGATTCTGAAATTAATCTACTTTCATAGTTAATTACAACACAACTAAAATTATGGGAGTGCGTAGTTTTAACTCTGATAAAAATATGTATTGATAAGAGAAACTGATATAAATTAAATAGTCATGTAAATATATTTATAATGTTATAAATAGCTTTTCTCTCATTCCTATTAATATTTTATAAGACATAAATTTCTGTGAATAGTTGATCAACACTAAATGATCAAAAAATAGAGCAAATGCTTAAATGTAAACATTTATTATAGCAAAAGACACATTGCTATTAATACTTCTTCATACAATACTCAGAATATCCCCCCTCACTTCAAGCAACCTTATCTCACTGCTTTTGTTGATGGTCTTTTATTGTAATAATGTTTTACCTATCTTTAAACATTCTGTCTATCTTGATCACTCCTGTACCTGTACTGAATTATTAAAAGGAACAACTTTTTGTGTCTATTAAAAAGGAGAAGTGTATGAGCCTCAGGCCTGCAACGATTCAGAAATTATTATCTAAAGCGATCACTATAACTCTGTGCATTTAATCAAATCTCATATTGTCCTGAAAACTCAAACCAACCCAATTACATTTTAAGCTAGATCCAGCCAAGCAACCCTCACATTTTCATTGGACTATAATAGATTCACAAACGTGAAACCACTCTTTCTACTTATAGCCTTGTTCCACAGTCATCTCCACAAGAGAAAGCTTTTGAATTCTAAATCTGACAATGCCACTTACTGCTTCAAATCGTCACAAGCTTCCTGCCACACTCAGGAGCAAGCAGCAGGCCACCTTTCCAGCCTTGCTTTCATTCACCCTTCTTTACTTATTGTTTCCAAATAACGTTCAACTTCTTAGTCCTAGAATAGTCTGAGCCCTTTATTGACCAGGAATGTTATTCTCTCTGACCAGAATCTTCTCTTAGTTATCTCATTCCCATATGCAAATGGCCAGATGCTTTTCATCCTTCAAATCTCAGCTTCATTGCAACCTTCTTATGAAGGACTATCCTGATCTCCTAATGTAAAGTAGTTCCAAGCCATATTTTATGTTTCTTAACAAAAAAAAAATATGAACGGGAGTAATAGCTGAAGGACAGAGTATTTTATTGGCCCTGTGCTTTGAAATACATGAGCACCACAGAGGGGACAGAGTTCCTCTCCCCTCATCCCAGGGATGATGACGTGAAGTGAAGCCCCAGCAGAACTGTACCGATCTAGGAATTCTAGGGAAATGCTTGCCACTGTAGCATAACCAAGTCATTAATTAATAATATAGTCACTGAACCCTACTTATTTCTTTCACATAGAATTTTCATTTACAATGTTAATTACATTTTTTATAGTCAGACTGTCATATTAGAATGTCCACTGCAGGAGGTGAAAATCTAGTATAGTATATGCCTGCACAGGGACTAGTGCATTGTAGGTACCAAAGCAACACTTGATGAATGTGGGGATGAATCACCATCCTCTACCACCATGGATCCTGTTCAGCAGAAAGGAGCCAAGCAGATTCTCACTGAGGAGGCTGAGTGGTGCTTGTGTTCGCAGTCCCACCTGGCAGGAGAGGAGGGTTTCCCTTTGTCTGACTTTTTTCCTAGCTCTCCCCAAAGTTCTGGAAGTCACCTAATCCTGCTGATGAGGTAACTGCACATGCTCTGAGTCATTCCTTTCTTACCTTAGGGAGCAGTTTGCTACTCAGATATCCCAGCATAGAGTCCATCTCAGCCTTAAAACACCTTAGGTTTCATACAGAATTCCTGCAACATTTTTGCATGAATATTTTTTGAAAACCCTGAAGAAAACCACAGCCCGGTACAAAATTATGCAAATTTGGAATATCATGGTATGCAAAGCTCCTTGAAAGTTATTTAGGGACAGGTTTCCCACTATTTCAAAAACTTCAAACTAAGAAGTGGACTTCAACATAATTCTGTGTGAACCCCTTGTACCCTGTCTTGATGACCTGTTTATCCCTCATGATCTAGAATCTTTTTGGCCCAGCCTAGACTTTGTCCTGAACAGTTGGCAGTTCTTTGCCCACTGGTTTTCACAACAATGTTGCTGTATCACCAATCAGGCTAGATTCCTAGCACCCTGCTTTCCCTCCTCTTCCTCCCCTTCTCCCCTTCTCTCCTCCCCTCCTATCCCTCCCCTTCTCCCTTCTCTCCTCCCCCTCCCTGCTATCTCCACCCCCCTCTCTTCTCTCCTCTCTTCTCTTTTCTTCTCCTCTTCTCTCCTCTCCTCTCCTCTTCCTTCCCTTTCTTTCCAGTCCTGTCCCATCCTTTCCTTTCCAAGTGACTGTTTCACCCCAAAGCTCTGGTGACTGTTCCATCTAAAGGAATGTTCCAACTTAGGTCTAAATCTTGGGCCCTATTAACTTCCTACATGACATCTAAAATATTTTCTACTCTAAAAATAGGTAAATGACCTAAGAGTTTTTTTTTAATAAAATGACTTTAAAAATCTGTTTTATTTGTTCATCTTTTTATAACTAAGAATAAAAATAGGTTGCAGAGTCCCTTAAAATATTGGGATTTCTGCCTAAATTCCTTTACAGCAGAAATTGAAAGGTTAAAGTACTTCTCAAATTGATAAATGTGCATCATCAGAACTATGACTCAGCACTGAGTCAAGGTGAGTTTTTCCAACAAAGCGTGCTCTGCAGTCTGTCTTAGGCATTGTACATTGAGCATGTGCACAGTACTATTCCACTCAATTAAAATAACAGTTACAACACTCTTTATAGTATACTTCAAACAGTGCTATTTAAAACTTTTACATGACAAATCTTCAGTGTTGAAAAATGTGATACAGTTTATAAATAGGGAAAAGAATAGAAATAGAGTTTCTGACTAAAACTTAAGCTGAGAACTCTGTCCCCTGATGCCCTCTACTCTAAGGTGTCTTCCAACCACCAGTGATTTGTGATGTATAAAAGAGAGCCATTGAAATAAAACATCTTCCAGTGTGTTGAATTCTAAGCTGCATACTACAATGTAGAAGATAAATATTTCAGACACTGTTCAAATAATACTACTTATCATTTGTAAAATCAAAAACTAGAGCACCCCATAACCCTCTCCATTATTTTGCTATAGGTTGTTAGTAATATTTGTTTTCCAGTAATTTTGCAACTCAGATGAGCTCTTTGTTCAGCTGAATGATGTACACCTGACATACATCACTGGCTTGTTTTTGTTCCCATGGACCATTGGGAGGTTCCTTTTCTTCTTGGACAACCTATCATCATTACTTAATGTATAAATTGGAAAACACACACCATTGCTTCTCTCCTTTTTAGGATAGAAAGTCAAATTGATAGTCTAGAAATATATACTGCTCATTCTTCATGACAAATTTGTAGATAAATTTATCACATGGGAAATTTGAATCTGTCATCTTCAGGCTATAAATGGCCTGAATACAAAGGTGAATGATTAACAAACTTACAAATGAGAAGCTCCCAAAGACAATTTTTCATCCCACATCTGGGTTGTTTCTGCCGCACAACTGTTATCAGGAATGTTTTTCACCTCCCATCTGACTACCTCAATAAAGAAGACAAAATCTACTTAACTTCTAAGATCCTATTGAACATCACTTTTTTGAAGTCTTTCTTAATTAAATATGACAAATGATATCAATATCTGTTCATTAATTCAAGTAATTGTGTACCCTACTTATCAGATCACTGAATCCTTGGGGCAGGATTCATATTTTATTCATTTATGCCTCAAAGCCTGTTTCTGGGCCTAGCACATAATGAATTGTCAAAACTGTTCATTAGGTAGACAACAATGAATATTGGTATAAATGTTGTGGCTCATAGGATTAGGTATAGTTGGAAAATATTATGATCAAATGCTGTAGTAAGGGACAAGGAGGCCAAGAGGCAGCCTTAAGCTTCTCACTAGAGCCCTCCTGTGTATTATCAAAACTACCTTTTCTACATTTGAATAAAAATCTATAAGAACAGAATGTACAATAATGCCAAGAATATAAAAATAATCATATATCTGTATTTTCCTTTGATATTTTATTCAGCTAAAATTGAGTAGATATGGGATTCAAGGCAAGATAATAATTCAAAGTTATTTTTTAAGAAAATACATTTTATACAATTTGAAGGATTAAGATATATCTCATATTTCTTAATCCTTATTCAAATATTTTAATGGTAAAAGTCTAAGTTCAATCTTTCTTCCTAAATTTGAAATGTTTCTTATATGAATCATTAGCAAATTACTTTCCAATCTCATCCAGCTTGGATATAAGTATTATACACATTGATAAGTGTAAGACTATAGAATTAGAATGCCTATATTTGAATCTGCCCACCATACTTACTAGTTTGGTAACACTAAAACATTATTAACTACTTAACACCTCAAATCCCTCATGTATATTCTGGGATTGATAATAGTAAAAGTTTACATCGCATCATAGGTGCTCACTATACTTGTAAGTTATGAAGTTATTAAAGAAATCCTCCATCAACTTTTCCTTCTATAGATCATAGCAAAGAAAAAATACTATGCAACCAATGTTTTATTTTATTTTTTTCCATTTATTTTTATTTTATTAAAATACAAATGTCAATCAGACAGTTTCAAAACACCATAACCATACAGAGTCGATGAATTAATACATAGCAAACTGTTTTCATAACGTTTTGGTATTGTACAAGGTGCATACATGATATTATATTTGCAGGTTTTTTTATAGCTGAATTATATCAAAAATTCAATAATTATTTACCTAGTGGATGACCATAGCACTAAAAGCCAACATAATATCCTATCCAACCACCATTAGTGCAGATCTTGCCTATCATAGAATTATGTAGAAGCACAGCGTTATCTATCCGAACTGTACTGTCTATACACACACATCATGATTTTTTCTTTCTACAACCCTTCCTTTGTCTACACCTGTCCAAAAGTGGGCACTCCATTGACATTCAACTACCTTAGTTGCTTGAACTCAACACCACAATCCAACACAGTCCAGCATTCTGCAACCATAGGGAGTTAATCAAAGATATTGTCGACCATATCCATTTACAGCTCAGCTTAATATGGGCTCACGATGTATACTTCATTTTTATACTTTTATACTTTTCTGCTGGATGGTTAAGACCTAGGTAGATCAAAACTTATATACCAACACATGAACTTTATATTTCCTATGTTGTCATTGAAGTCTTCTCAGGGTTTATCTTGTAGTCCTGTACATTATTCTGTAGTTCCTTTGTCTGTGTCATCCATGTGGATGAGTCACGGCCAATGCTTGACCAGATTGCTCTCTGTGAGAGCCTGAGAAAAAGTTTTCTCTTCATGTGACTCTCCCCAGGCACACTATAGAACTTCAATCTCTTTCCTCTGTGGCGCCACAATCTCCTTGCTCATAAAATTTGGAGCTCACCTGAGTCTCATGATATTGCAGTACAGGTTCTCCTATGTCCTGAGTCTTTGCTGACCTTGAAAGGCTAGGCCCAAAATGTTGGATGGCCTTGTGACTCTTCTATTTCTCCAACTCTTACTTGTGATCTTATGTTGTTAACCATCCAGAAGAAAAGCTGATTAGTATCCTGCAGCATATGCCATTCACTTTGCCTTATCTGACTCAATTGATTTTACTTGTTGTACATTTCCTTTTGTATTTCTGCTTTTCGCTTGTTATACTTGGGAGACTATACGATATTTACACATGTGTGTCTGGTTTATTTCACTTATGAGTATATGTTCAAGTGGCATCCACTTCAGTATAAATGCTTCAAACTTGGTTGTTTCCAAGATTTTGCTATCACACACTGTGCTGCTCTAAACATAGGTACACATATATCTCTATGATACAATGTATCCAAATCCTTTGGGAAAATTCCCAGTAGGGGGATAGCTGGCTTGAATGGGATTTCTAGTCCTATTCTTTTGAGGAGTCTCCATATTGACCTCCACAATGGTTGTACTAGCCTACATTCCCACCAGCAGTGGATAAGTGTTCCCTTTTCCCCACAACCTCTCCAACATTTGTTGTTGGTTGATTTCCTTATGATAGCCATTCTTTCTGGAGTGAGATGATATCTCAGTGTTGTTTTTATTTGCATTTCACGAATGGCTAGTGATGTGGAGCATTTTTTCATATATTTGTTCGCTTCTTTAATTTCGTCCT
>PVKA01012249.1:0-58383 GCA_004027165.1 Ctenomys sociabilis
TTTGTCAACCCGAAGCCTCTTCTTTTTCTTCCCAAGGAGACTGAGTTCCACATTGATGTGGTTGAAGTCCCTCCGGAGGGTTCCTCTGGGGCCCTTCACAATAACTGTGCGTCCTTTCAGAGTGATGTCGACATTTTCTGGAATGTCGACAGTCTGATTACTAAGAATGGTCTTCATTCTTGCAGGAGATGCGGCAAAGCTGTTCTCTTATTCTTGATTTTCCTTTTAAACGTTTAAATAATTTCAAGTACTTACAAAAATAATCTTTTTTTTTTTTTTTTGTGGTACTGGGAATTGAACTCAGGACTATGCTCTTGCCAGGGAAGCGCCCATTCCACTGAGCCATCTTCCTGGCTCCATCTCTCATTTTTGTAAGATGGTTGGATTGAAGGAAGATCTATGTACTTCCATAGTTAAGATGTATAACCCAACCCAACACTTGCAAGCCTGAGGCAGGAGGATCCTTGCAAGTTCAAGGCCAGCCTGAACTGCATAACACAACCCCTTTGTTTTTAATGTCCTGCGTTCACATTGAGGGGCAGAGCCTAAATGTACAATGTACTGTTTATTTCAAAAGACAGAAGTCCAGGTAGGTAGTGTTATATGTTGGTTTAGGTATTTGAGATAAATTTTTTTTTTTTTTTTTTTTTTTTTTAATGAGTGGACCGGCTGTCAGCAGGTTTGTTTTTCCTGCTGAAGTTACTAGGGGCATTAACATTTAGAGAGTGAGCTGATGATATTAACTTTTTAAAAATATTCCAGCTAGAGATGATAGCCTTTAACTGACCTAAAGAAATTTATTGCATTGCAGTTTATTCTCCTGTCCTGTTTCTTCAGTAAGCCCAACATTATCATAGTTATTGTCGAACTTTATTTTTTTATTTTTGCATTTTTTAGTAAGGGTCTTCAGGATCTCACCATGTAGTTCGGACTCACAGTATTCTGTTTTCAGCCTCACAAGCGCTGGGATTACAGACTGGTGCCACCATGCCCAGTCTCAATACCCGGCTCAGCCTGCCCCAGGGGCAGGGCCGGCACAGCACACTGGGGGTCAAACCCTGGCCACTGCGTCTGCCTAAACAAGTGCTTTCATCTGCTGAGGTATTTGACCAGCTCTTTTTTTTTTTTCAGAACCAGGGATTGAACTCAGGCCCTTGCACTTGCCAGAAAAGTGCTTATTCCACTGAGCCATCTCCCCAGCCCCTTTGACCAGCTCTTGCCTAACTTTAAAAATGGAGTTGATGTCCTTAAATTTAATCCTCTTAAGTAAATGCAGGCATATGTTAAAAATACCTAGAGGGAAGCTTAGATGGATAAGTGGCACAATAAATGCATTTAATGTTTACTAATATAGGCTGTTAAAAATGTCAGTGAGTGTTTGGTTATTTAGGAAAAAATATCTGGGGCCAGGGAGATGGCTCAGTGGAATAAGTGCTTCCCTAGCAAGTAAAAGTCCAATTCCCGGTTCCGCCAAAAAAAAAAAAAAAACTATTAGGAAAAAGTATCTAGATAGCATATTTTTAGAATACCATAGTTGTGATATTCTTTATCTACTGGAGAATATCCCAGATTTGTTTATACTCTGTGCCTACAATGTAGAGTTTGAGGATCTGGGATAAGAAAGGAGTTATCAAAACAAGCCGCTACTGTTCTGGGGCAGTAGAAGCACAAGGGGTTAATAGTACTGCTACCACAGTGATGTCCACTATTGCTGGGTGCCTTATGCTAGATCATTATCTGGCCAGTAGGGGGTGGTTCTCACTGGTTGATATCTTTCTATAAGACGAAATATCTCAAATATTCATGTTTTCATCCAGCTGTCAAGTCTATATTTGCCATTTTTTAAGACTATCAGAGCAGGACACGTTGGCGCATGCCTGTAATCTCAACACTCAAGAGGCTGAGGCAGGAGGATTGTCAAAAATTTGAGACCAGTTTGGGCTATAAGGTGAGCTCAAGGCCACCCTGAACTGCATAGTGAGACACTGGCTCAAAAGAGAAAAAACGATTGTCAGTGCTGGTGGCTCAAAAAACATTCTTGATAGACTTAAAAGCAATGCACCAAGGGCTGAGGAGATAGCTCAGCGGTCTAAGTGCCTGTTTGGCAAGCACAAGGCCCCAAGTTTGATCCTTGGTATCTTACGCCCTGCTGGCCCCGGAACCAAGTGTGAAGGCATATGGCTGTAAACCCAGTGCTGGGGAGGCTGAGACAGGAGGATCACTATGAGTCTCAACTGTGTAGTGAGACCCTATATCAAAACAACAAAATGTTTAAAAAATTAAGAAGTAAAAGCAACGCACAGAGCTTAATTTTTCTGTCTCATTTCCAAATGAATTCATGGCAAAATTACTTTATAGAATGTGTGTATGCACTTTATAACCTTAAGTTTTAATTTGGAAACGTGGAAGTACAAAATAAAATAGATTTCAGCAGTCCTGAGTGCTGAGAAAACAATTTTATTTTATTTTTTATTCATTTTAATGAGAAAAAAAGATAAAATAGCAATGAAACAATTTAAAAACAAGTTAGTAGGACAGTTACAGTAATTAACATTACATATTACCTTCGCAGGAGTTATTCAAAAGACAAGATGCAGACATATCTTGTCTAAACAATATTAGTGCAAACCTTTCTTCTCACTGAACTAAGAGAGAAAACAATTTTGAAGAAAGATGTTTGGTGAAAGAGTCTGCAAGGCTAATCTTAGTGAAAATGCAGAAGTCCGTACTGCTTAGCCTTTGGTGTCAGCTGTTTTACCTGAATCCAAGCTTAGAAGAAACGTTTAACCTTAAACACCCTCATGGATAAGTTTCAGCTGGCTCTTGCCAAGAGCACAGTGCTCAAGCTACAGAAAGCATAATTAGCATGAAGAATTCAGCCTTTCTATAAACTTCCAGATATCAAACTAGATTTTGATGTACAGTGGTCCCTCACTTACCGTAGAGGTCATTTCCAGACACCCCTGTGGTAAGTGAGAATCAGTGAAGTAGCGATGTAATATTTATTTTAGTATTTATATATATTTTAAGGCTTTATAAACCCTTCCTACATTTCTATAAACCTTTCCCACATTTTTAAAAAACACTTCTAATATTGTTAACCATTTTCTAAACTTGTAAACCTACATTTGTTTTTGGCAGAACCAGGGATTGAACTCAGGCCCTTGCACTTGCTGGGGAAGCGCTTATTCCACTGAGCTGTCTCCCCGGCCCCGTAAACCTGTCTAATTTTAACAACATACATGTACTATATGGTACTGCAAAACCATGTGATATAGCGAAAAATGGGCAATAAATAATTTAGAGTAGCATTCTTTTTTGAAAACCCACAAAACAGGAGTCCATGAAAGTTAAACTGCGAAATAGTGAGGGACTACTGTGTAAGCAAGTTTTCTGAGACCTCTGTTTTCTGCCTCTATTTCTACAACTATTTCACCTGGACTATTTAGGCAGTCCTATGAATGTATCCCTACCCATGGTTACTGAAAACCAAGTAGCTGTCTCACAATAAGGTACATATTATTTAAAGACAGAAGAAAAATACCCAAGTTTAAATTGAGTGTGTGGGCTTGCTGTTATTATAAAGTTTCTTTTTCCACACTTGTCAGTGGCTTAATCTAAATTCTTAGTGTTGGGCCAGGGAGACAGCTCAGTGGAATAAGTGCTTGCCTGGCAAGTGCAAGGTCCTGAGCTCAATCCCTCATACAGGAAAGAAAGAGAGAGAGAGAGAGAGAGAGAGAGAGAGAGAGAGAGAGAGAGAGAGAGAGAGAGAGAGGAAAAAAAGGAAAAGAAAAATTCTTAGTGTTTTAGGGCTGGCCAGATAGCTCAATGGACTAAAGCACCTGCTTATGCAGGTGCAGGGACCAGGGTTTGATTCCTGGAGTGTCATGCTGGCCGCGCTGAGGAGGTAACTGAGACTGGGCATGGCTGTGTGCACCTATAATCCCAGCACTTGGGAGGCTGAAAACAGAAGATCACTATAAGTCTGATCTGTGTAGTGAGACCCTGTAGACCTTGTACTAAGTACATAAAAAATAAAATAAAATAAAAATAAAGTCTTAGTGTATGCAAAGGGTTAATTGTCCTCCATCAAACTGGTATTAAATAATTGCATCCACCTACAGAAGGGAGGATGTGAAAGAAGTAGATACTAGGTTCTACTCATTTATATGTCTTTGACAAAGACTAATGTATAATGTTGAGTTGGTTATTTGATAAAAAATAACCATTGAGATAAACCAGTAATTTTATTAACTAGAAGATCACAGGATGTAGCCATCATACTTTCTAAGACAGATGGTATTTTACTGGGGGACCAATAGGTTAAAATGCTACCATATGATAAATTGCATTTAGGTCTATAAAAAAAGAATCTATAGGGAAATCTATGCAATATATAATCTGTCCAAATTGGTTTTCATTTGGGGAAAAAGAGTCCTAAAATATCTCCAAAGTAGTTTTCTCATCGGTTGAAATGTCCTTCCAAAAGAGAACCATTGGGAAACCATGGATTTTGGTAGAAGAAAAAAACTCCCTCAGTTTTTGAAGGGAATTACTAACAATACTTAAATAGCTAAGTTTTCTTAGTACAGTTAAAAACTAAACTTTTCAATTTTAACATTGTTGTTACATCTGAAATCAACTTAGGTGATGGTCTTGAAAGCAAAAATCTCATTTTGCATCTCATATTCTTTTAATAGACCGAGTACCTCAAACACAGAGGTTGTCTGGGTGGTCCTGACCTCCGAGAGCCCCTATTGGGACTGCCGGTCCTCTTCCTACTGCCCAACTTCTCAGCTCCTCTTGCTTTTTTTTCCGTATTTTAGGGAAGGGTCTACAGGGTGTTCAGGGTCTCACTACTAGACTGGACTCATTGTGATCTGCCTATCACAGCCTCCCAAGAGCTGAGATTACCGGCATGGGCCACCACGCCCAGTCTCAATTGCTGTCTCAGTGTGCCCTGGGGGTGGGGCTGGCCTGGCTGGCCCCGGGATCGAACCTGGCCCCTGTGCCTGCTTGCAGAAGTTTTAATCCACTGAGTTATTTGGCCAGCCCTTCCTCTTGCACTTAGGGAACTTTCCTGGTGTGAATCTGGGAGGGAGTCAGAGCCTACATCCCACTAGAGAAGCTGACATGCTAGACATCCTCACCTACGTTGAGCCAATGACATGCACCTGCTTCATGTTCTGAATCTGATGCTACCGCTGCAAAGATGGCAAGAGCGGAGAAAAACGACTGGGGGGGGGGGGAGTGGCGGTGTCAGCATGGGGTCCTGCAGCTGAGAGTTCAGCGCGTGTGTGTTGTGTGTGGGGTCCTGTGTCCTCACCGCCGCTGCTGCTCGGAGGCACGGCCTCCAATCCAATACCTCCCTGGCTGCACAGCTTCCTTTATTCTTGAAGCCTGATTCTCCAGGCCTCCTGGCAAGGCTCTGAGCTATCCAATATCTTATCATTAAGTTTGCAAATAAGCCAGCACTGGCTCTGTTGCTGTAATTAAGAGCTATAGCGAGATACTAGCCTAGAGTGGTCATTAAGAGCTCAGAAAGCCTGCATTCTGTTGAGAGATGTGCGGCCCAGAATAATCAGAAAAATAAGACTATATTAAAATAGCACAGAGACATTACTGTAGCCATTCAGCTCTCAGGCTCTCACAGCCGGATCATTCCCGGGAGGCAAGGTAAGGCGGCTTAGCGGTCCAGCTGCTGCCCCACTGATGTGCTGACGTGCCGTCTTCGGACGTCTACATTGGTCCAAGATGCTCAGTGGCTCAAGAGAAGCCGAGGTCGTGGCTAGGCCGTGTGCTGTGCTGCTGTGGTCTATGTAGACTATCTCGCTGTGATGGAAACAGCCCTGGAGATTCAGTTTTCCAGCTGCTGGGACACAACCTACATCCACAACTTAAAAGAGGAAAAGTTGAGTTCAGCTCATAGTTTCAGGAATTCGTTCTAGGAAACAGCAGTACCAGGGCAGCAGGGTGTGTGGAAAAACGCTACTTGGCTCACAGCAGCCAAGAAGCAGACAGAGCAGCAGAATCAGACAGAACCCAAGGGCCCATGTACGGATGGA
The DNA here is from genome assembly GCA_004027165.1 of Ctenomys sociabilis. Lineage (NCBI taxonomy): Eukaryota > Metazoa > Chordata > Mammalia > Rodentia > Ctenomyidae > Ctenomys > Ctenomys sociabilis. The sequence goes on from PVKA01012249.1 coordinate 6,066, forward strand.
CCCCAAGGCCACGCCCTTCTGCCCCTCCTCCCACATGCTTTACTCATCCACTAAGTAGCTTCCAAGCAGATCAAACTGACAACCCATCGTCAAAGAGCCCTAAGTGAGCAGCACAGAAGGTAAATGCTTGGTCTGTATTAGCTATAAATATTTTTGCTTGTTTTTAATTAACTAGCTGTGACTATTTTGCTTGCTTTGAGCTTATTTTTTTCAGGGGGAGTGGTACCTACAGATATACACACACATATACTTAGAATTGTTCTCACAGTGCAAGGGCTGCAGGGGCCCTTTCCCAGAGACAGCCAGGGGACAGTGTCCTAGGTACCTCCTGCTTGTCCCTGCCCCCTCTTCACTCAGCATTCCTTTGGATCTGTGAAACCAGTTACACCACACCCTTGCCCTCAGGGGCTTCCAGGTGTATTCTGCATGCCAATTTGCACCCTGACCACAGCCTTGGGGACTCAGATGTGCTGGCTGGGTCCTGTCCTCTGCCCCGCTTCACTGCCACGCCTCTTCCTTTTGCGGGTCTTCTCACAGTCACTCTGACCCCCTTGGCTGCCCTGCACATGCTGAGCCTCAACTCAGGGCTTGCTGTCCCTCTGCCTGCAGTATCCCAACCATGTGGGTTAAGGGACATAAGTCAGGAATGCTCAGGGACCGCTCTGGTGGCAGGGTGGGGACTGGAGAATGAAGAGCTAAACGATAAGAGATGGCTTCTGTGAGAGAAAGTGGCTGTGAGTCGCCTTTCCTAGGGCAAAGAGGAGAGTGCCTGCTGCTAGGGCCCAGCAACTAGTGTCAAGGCACATGCATCCTGGAGAGAGACAAAGCATCTGTGTGAGTTGCTGCGTTTTCCTCTGCGTACTTCAAAGCATCAGAAGCGAGTAGTATGGACAGGGAAAGAGCACAAGAGTGGCCCAGCTAGGGCACAGCTGACAGCAAGGGAATGGATGAAAAAAAAGGCCCAGAGCCTGGATCACCTTGCAGCAGCGTGGACTCGGGTCAGTCCACGTCCATGGTGGGAACATTCAGGAGAAGGGGTCCCAGGGGCCCGAGGAAGTCAAGTGGTGCTTGAAGTTCTAATTTCAGCTGCACGCTTCTGGAAAGAGATGGGAAACTGACCGAGTCAGGGGCCTCGGGAGAAAAGATAGAGAGGGAGGAACAAGAAGCAGAATAATTGCCCCAGGAAAGGATGTAAGAACACAGAGGGAGAAGACAGCCCAGGAGAACAGCTGTGATTTGGGTTCTGGGAGAAATACGTTTGTCTAGGATAAAATCTAGAGGAGCCCAGGGAGTCAAGCTGTCATGGAAAAGTGGCCCAGGGAAGAAGCTGCTGAGGCTATAGCCCTGCAAAGAGATGAGAAGGAAGGAAGGCGTGTGGCTCGTCTTAGGAAAGGAAGACTGGATGTGGGGTAGGAAGAGGTCACAGAATGGGAAAGGGGCCCGGGCATTTGGAGGCATGCTCGTGTGGGCCTGGGGAGACAAAGTAAAAACAGCCGCACTGAGGCAGGGAATCTCCCATGCGCAGCCCTTCCCTTCATTTCTTTCTTTTTTTTTTTTTTTCAATGTATTTAGTGCAGGGTCTATAGTGTCTCACTACAGGGGTCAGACTCTAGTGATCCTTCCTGTTTTCAGCCCCCCAAGTGCTGTGATTACAGAGGTGCGCCTCCACACCCAGTCTCAGTCCCTGTCTCAGAGCATCCTGGGGGCAGGGCCTACACGGCATGGAACCCCGGTTCCTACATCTACCTAAACAGGTGCTTCAATCCGCAGAGCTGTCTGGCTGGTCCTTGGCCCCTCACTTCTGCTATTCACAGATGCTGAATGATATAAATAGGAATATGTTATCCTAAAAGGTGAAGGTCTCAAGCTTGATTTTGATTGATTGATTGAAGAGATTGAGTCCAGGATTCACCCATGCTAAGTGTGCACTGTACCCTGTGCTTCCACCCCAGCCTCGCTACAACCCCAGCCTCCTGTGTTTTCTCCTAAATGTCCACCTTTGGGGATAACTTAGTGGAGCTCTTGGGTTACCTTTGACTTACTTCAGTCTCACACACACGCTTTCTCTGGGAGTGAGGCAGTGTGAGTCTGCCAGAGGCACACTCAGAGTTGTGATAGTTTCGGAGAAGTCACTGGCTGGATGTGGTATAGAGACGCAAGGGTGATGCTGAGTAGCGTTGGAGTGGCTGTCCCAGACTCACATGGCTGCAACTAGAGTCAGAAGACCCTTCGATGTCCCACCCAAAACCCAGGAGTCTCTTTCAAAAGCTCAGCCTGGAACCAAAAACCTGGACATCTTAGGTTCACCCGGAGCTTACCCTGCCTTGCCCAAGGCTTAGGGTACAGGTGAGGATCGTGTGTTCCAGCACAATGACTTGGGGAGAGAAAAAAAAAAGAAGCAAAGGCATGAGAGAAAAACAGCAGTCAGCTTTGCAGCCCTTGCGGTAGGGCTCAGAAGACCTTGGCTTACTCCTGTGATGAAGCGATGCTTCCTCGTCACTTCTCCCCATAACTGGGTTCAGTCATCCCCAAGTGTCTGCCAAGCACCTACCACGTGTCAGGCACAGTTCTAGGTAATACAGACACAATGATGAACAAGAAGATAATCTCACTGCCCCAGGAAGTGCTCTTTTCAGCAGAGCTGTGGACATCCACCAACTTTTCTGGGATTGGGAGTGAGAACTAATATTTCTTATTTCTTTTCCCTTTTTTTTTTTTTTTTTTGATAGGAGGGAGGAAATGGAGAGAAATGTGCTAGAGGAGTATTTGGTGGGGCAGCAGAAGCAGTCATCTCTCTCCAGACCCACAGGAAGCAGAAGAGGACTCAGATTGAAAGATTAGCAGCGATTATTCCATGAAGCAGGAGCTACAGCTTGAGAATGGTTAAAATTGGGGCTGGGGAGATGGCTCAGTAGAATAAGCACTTCCCTGGCAAGCACAAGGGCCTGAGTTCAATCCCTGGTTCTGCCAAAAGAGAGAGAGAGAGAGAGAGAGAGAGAGAGAGAGAGAGAGAGAGAGAGAGAGAATGATTAACTTGGGTTTGGGGCTGGGCAATCCACAGTCGGGATTCGGATGGTCTCTTCGAATCTACAGGAAAGATGGCACTGGTGTCCAGGAGCAGAGGACTTTTCTGCATTTCTCCTAGTGTCTTTTCTCACGGCCCCCTGCCAACCTCCTGGCCCTGGGGCCCGTGGAGGGGTGGACCTGCCAGCCCCAGTCTGCACCTCTGCACTTCCTTCTGCTCAGCCTGATCCTGGCAAACCTCCTCCAGCTGTTGCTGCCCTTCGAGATGATCAAGGCCACCTAAAATTTCTTGCAGCCTGTTATGGTTTGTCTCTAGTTGTCCCCCCAAAGACTCATGCAGTCACTTCAGCAGCTTCTAGAGTTTGTAATTTATTCATGATCTAATGCTGGGATTATGACTGGGCATGCTATACCTGCCTTGGGCAGATAATCTGCATATAACTGTAAGGAAGGGAGAGAGGCTTGCTCTCGGCCTGTGCTGCTGCTGCAGCTGCTCCTTCACCTCTACTCTTCCCTTGTACTCTGGCTGTTTTGCTCTTTTCCACCACCATGAACTGTTGCCCTTTGCCATGTGCCACTCTACCTTGGAGCCAGATTAGTACGGACTAAAACCTGCACTAACTGTGAGCTAAATAAGCCCTTCCTTCCTTAATTTGGGGTGTTGGGTGTTTTGTCCCAGCAAGGCAAGAAAAGTAACAGAGACACGGCCCCTGGAGGACACCCTGTGAGCACTCACTGCTGTGACTTCTACAGTGCCAGGCATCTGGCAGACATCAGCTTCAAGTACTAGCGCAGTGTGGCTTGCCCAGTATGGTAGAAGCTCAGGCACCAGCCCCTGTATGTGGTGATTACCGTTGTGGTCTCTGGGGTCTTGTCTTTACACACTTCAGCACTGTGATCTTTGTCCAATATTTACTGACCAACATCAGGAGAGATGCCTACAGCCTCCACATCTGCTATGAGGATTTCACACCAGAGCACCTGAGGTTGGTTCTCTTTGTCACCCCTCATGGGGGTCACGATCTTCTGCCAATTGGTGCTTTGTGAAAGATCATGCTCTGCAGGAAAGCCTTTGGTAGAGAGCCGCAGAGGCTGCAGAACTGGCAGGGCTAACTGTTGGCAGGGAGGAGGATAGCCAGAGAACCAGCCCCTGAGAGAGGAAGTGGGAACTTGTGCAAGCGTGGCCAGTGCCAGCTTCACAGAAGAGTAGAGGAGCCAGCCTGGTGTCACCTTTGTGGGGCGGGGCACTATAAAAGGGGGGCTTTGAGCAGAACTGCAGTGAGTTCCCCAGCAAAAGAAGAGGTGTAGACATGTCAGCTCCAGGTCATCCCCCGAGGAAGTGTCTTCCCTTTGTTTCTTAGGGCTACTGACTTTTCCTTAGCCCCTGGAGCATAAGACTAATTTTATCATCAAGGGGCTGGGGAGATGGCTGGTCTAAGCACCTGCCTGGTAGGCACAAGGACCTTTAGAAAATTTCCATTGGTGAATTATTAATTTTTAATGTTATGAGTTTTACTATATGAAACAAAGAGTACTTAACAGTAAAAAAAAAATAATAATAAACTATTTATTTTTAAAAATATTTATTGTTTATTAAAAAACATCAAGGGGCTGGGGAGATGGCTGGGTGGCCTAAGCACCTGCCTGGTAGGCACAAGGATCTGGGTTTGATCCCTGGTACTGAATACCATGCCAGCCCTGGAACCCTGGGTGTGTCTTGCCGGCCACTGAAACCAGGCACGGTGGCACATGCCTATAGCTGAGACAGAAGGATCATTACAAGTCCAAGCTGCACAGCGAGGGCCTGTGCAAAATAAATAAATAAATAGCATCAAAATTTTCAACAAAGGGGCCAGGGAGATGGCTCAGTGGTATAAGTGCTTCCCTGGCAAGTGCAAGGATCTGAGTTCAATCCCCGGTTCTGCCAAAAAAAAAAAAAAAAAAAAAAAAATTTCAACATGAACTGGTTTTCAGTGTACCAAGTCTACAAAAGAATATTACAAATAAATTCCCACTTGAACTACAGTAAAAGCCTGAATAGCACTCTACCGAAAAAACCATTTTACTTCCATTTTCACACCTAAGGCGGTCTGCACGCACGGCAAGGGCACGTTCCACGCACACGCATCACATATGCTGCTAGCTCATGTTGTTTGCCTTCCTGATCTCTTTGTAGGACGTCCCTGACGTCCCAGTGGTCTTGCTGTTTTTCACGAGATTTTTAGTTACAGTGTGTAGTTAACAGGAACTTGAAATATAAATAAAATGAATTACTATATCCTCAATATCTATCGTGCACTTAGACATCACCATTTTCGCATGAGCTGTTTATTTCTTTGCAAAACCTAAAAGATAACATCAAGAATGAAAAACGTTTATGAACCACCACGGGAACACAAACAAAAGGACCGGATGGCTGAGTTTTAGGATATATGTCTCAACTGAAATCAAAAGTTTTTGCATCTACAAGGGCATACATTTTTAAGCCATATTTTGACCCATGGCTTTTCCATAAGTCGTTTACATTCCTGCGATCACCATAAGGAAATTGTGCTAAGTACAGCAGACCTATGAATTTTTTCTTTGTAGCTAGAATTCCACTTGTATCACATTCAGTATTCTTTTGAGGGTCATAATAAATGTATTTTTGAATATGGCTTATGGGTACACACAGAACATTTTATTTTTTAAAGAGAATACAAAATAATGGTAACAAAAAATTAGAAACGATAATTTCATTAAATAAAATAATGCAAATTTGACAGTATTTGTTGTATTGCATAGTATTGACTTCAAATTAATTGTTTAGATTACCAGACATATACATGTAAAATTGGAAAAAAAGTTATATGAAATTAAGAAGAGAGAAAAAAAAAAGCATTAACTACTCCTTTCCATAGAGCAGCAGAAATCAACAGTACAGTTATCCAAGCCATCCTGCATACATACATAGATATATCTCTTTCCCCCCTTCCTCCCTTTCCTGTCCTTCTCATCTTAGCAATTCCTTCTTTTTGAACTGATTCTTTCCCTTTTCACAGTATCTACTGCATCATTCAGATTTTATTTACTCTTTCAGGTTTCTATACTAGTGAGATACCATGTTTACACATATGGGTTTGCTTTATTTCACTTAATATGGTCTCTAGTTTCTTCCATTTACCAACAAAAGCCTCAAGTTTGTCCTTTTTATAGTTGAGTAATACTCCATTGTATAGAAATATCGCATCTTCTTTATCCATTCTTGTTGATGGATATTTGTGTAGACTGATACAACCATTATGGAAATCAGTATGGAGATTTCTCAAAACAAACAAACAAACAAAATAAAACTAGGATTAAATGTTCTATTCAACCCAGCTATCACCACCACCCCACAGGTATTTTTCCAAATGAACTGAAAACATCATACTGCAGAGATATATGTGTATGCATGTTTATAGTAGCACAATTTGTCACAGCTAAATCTTGGAAGGATTTCAGCCTTGATGTATTTCACAGCACCTTGTGGTATTCCATCTGTTACAATTTCCAACACTGAATGGCAGAGCTGGCATTCTGCCCAATAAGTTTCACCCCTGCCAAGACCTTTACTATATTTTCAGGCCTAGTTATAAGGTTGGATCATTTTATTTGGTTGAGTAGTCATTTCACAACATTTCCCCAAGTCAAATGCATTGCTGTTTTCTTTGTCATTTGAATCAAGGAGGTCTGCATTCCCTATGTCTGTCTCAGCTAATTCTTGCTCCATTTCACTATCACAGGAATATTGGCTCACATGGCCACAGTCAAAGTCATCATCACCCACCCACATCACTCTTCTGTTATGAAAGCATGTAGTTTACCATAATGGATCATCTTTCTCATCCATTCCTAAGTAATCTGATGATTCACTTTTAACTTCCTTCAAAACTTGTAACTATGATTTTCCATGTGTCATTGTACTGTACTGGGGTATTTCTACCAGAAAAAATCAAAGCAAACAAAAAAATTTTAAAATAAATTCTAGAGTGGTATGGGTCTATTGGACCCTCTGTGATGCTTGGATAAACATACACAAAAGCTTCCATGGAGCATAAAGGAGGGTGCAAATCTCATTTTGCCACTTTTGAACACATGAACATTCCTTGTTGTTTGTCACACCAAGTAAGCAAAATACATGTATTGTTTCCTATATTCTTCAGGGAAGGGTACTGTGATGCACAGCCAGCTATTATAATGCCCTCTATAATATAGTTTCGGGCTATGGCCATACCACACTGAATGTGCCCGATTGCATCTGTAATATGGTTTGGTGGAGCTGACTTATCATCCCATTTTATGGTCCAGGCGTAGGTGTGTGAACAGGATCATGACCATCAGCACAAGTCATCCCCGGACCTCATGACAGTTCACACAGGGTCGTGTGACTTAATCCAAATCAGAAAGTGGAGCCCAGCCCTTCCTTGTCAACTATTAGAAGAAAGAACCTCTCATATTGAGCTTCTGGTGGCCATTCTGAGCTGAATAGGCTGCTTATGCCTTAAACCAACTCAGAATAGGGGTAAGAGATAAAACACACCCAGGCATTTGATGCCCTAAAACAGACCTACTCTGGGACTTTTCAGATCTGAACACTGAAAACTCTCCTTTCTTAGCTTAAAATAGTTTGATTATTTTAGTCATTTGAAATTAAAAAAAAAAAAAAAAAAAAAACAGGGGCTGGGGAGATGGCTCAGTAGAAGAATAAGCACTTCCTTGGCAAGTGCCAGGGCTTGAGTTCTATCCCTGGTTCCACCAAAATTAATTAATTAATTAATTAAATTAAAAAATGAAACCAAAAACCAAGTCAATACACACGCTGTCATAGTTTCGGCCATGCTTTCTTCATTGATTTTAAATCTAGACTTAAAATGTAAGCATGGAAATCTAATAATAAATAGGAGCTGGGGAGGTGGCTCAGTGGAATAAGCACTTCCCTGAGTTCAATCCCCAGTTCCGCAAAAAAAAAAAAAAAAAGTATATTTTTATCATGCAGGACAAATGTATATTGACATTTAACCATATCTCTTCAGATTTTTAAGGTTGTTATTTCCATGTCCTCATCATGCCTCTCCCAACTGAGTTTCCTAATTTCTTTGACAAAGGCAAAATTCTTTTGGAATTTAATTGTACCCTTTATATCCGTCATTAAAGTGCACTTTGCACTTGAGTTTGAAACACTATTTATTATTCATTTGGGTTTTCTCGTGTCCATAAAAATATACAGTGCAAGTCCTGCTATTTTCCACCCCAGATCTTGCCTTTGACATCTGTGGATTCCATTAGTTTCTTTTGCTTGCCATAATATTGTATCATATTCATAAACCAAATTTTACTTTTTCCATTCTACTGATAGACAATTAGATAATTTTCTGGTTTCTTTTCCCCAATACTTAGAGATTGAACCACATTGAGCTATCTCCCCAGGTCTTTTGAAACCTTATTTCCAGACAGGTTCTTTCTTGCTACATCACTGAAGTTTCCTGGACAACTTGCAGTCTTTCTGCTTCAGTCTCCTACAGTGCTGGGACTACGAATGTGCACCACCATACACAGCTGAATTTCCCATCTTCCATCCACGTCTATCAAGCTGCTTTGGGCATCTCTGTGTGTCGACATTTGTACACACATGGGAGAGATCTTCTCCTGGGTGGGATGGCATGTTATTTTCAGTTTTAGTAGATGCAGCCAATGTGCTCTGCAAAGTGACAGCATGAATCCAGCTCTGTCTGAAGAGCTCACCAGTACAAACCACACCAGCCCTTTACCAGCTTTCCTCCCACTCCCAGTCCTGCTACTGGCACTAAGGAGTGAGTAGGAGTGAGTAGGAGTGAGGAGGACCAGGAATACCTTGCCTGCCATCAGCAAAAGGAGTCCAAAAGAAGCCCTGAGACCTTTAAAGCAGCGCATGGATTGGCACAGGTAGCAGCTGGGTGTGTAGACTGTGGTGGGACTAAGTGGGGACAGATGGCCTCTTCAAAAGTCCAGGAGGCAAAGAAGTAGTGATCCACCCCCCTGTTCCATCTTTTTCCTTTTATTCTTTTCTTTCTTTTTTTTTTTTCAGAACCAGGGATTGAACTCAGGCCCTTGTGCTTGCCAGGGAAGCACTTATTCTACTGAGCCATCTCCCCAGTCCTCCCATCTCTTTCTTATTCAAATCCAGACTGCCAAGAACATTTGAGAAAAGCATTAAGGTAAAATGATGCAACTGTATCCAAAAGAGAAGGGTTTCTCCCCACCCCACCATTTATACAGAAAGGTGACGTATACCTGAGAGAAAAGGTCCTCAGGAGGGCTGCGGAGTCTTGGTCCTGGATACAGAGCAGATTGAAAATGAAGCAAGGAGGAAAATAAGATTGTGGGAGGCTAGTCAAGATTTCTGCTTCATGGTAATAAGAATGAAGACACCTCTGGCTCTGGGTCATGTGACATGAATCAACAAGCTAGAGTCATTGTGGCATGATGGAGCATAATGTCTGTTGTATTGTCATGTGCCTGTATCACATAGCTTCCAAGAGAACTGATGCCACCATTGATTTGTATGGCTTAACACAGAACAGGCAAGAAGAAGGCAGGCACAGTGCACAGGCAGGGTTAGGACAGAGGAGAGAAGAAGCCATCACAGGAGGCAGAACCAGAGTCCCTTCCTCCGGCAACAATGGACTAGGTGAGGTCCATCTCTGAGCCTCTGAACAACGGGTCTCACTTTCTGCTGGGGTGATTCTGTGTGTCAGGCTTCTAGGGAGGCTTTGGCTGAACATGAGCCAAACTAGTTGGATTCTCAAAAGGGGAAACAGGCCACCCAAGAAGAACAGCAGAGGCAGAGACGGGCCTGTGGGAGAACACAGGCAGCAGGCAGGCTCGTTTGGAATAATCGGCCAGAGGACAGAAAGCAGGATGCCTGGATTGGGAGGCAGAGCAATGCTGAAGGAGTGAATAATCAGGGCCTGAGACCTAGAGGAAAACGATTCAATTTGTGGGAATGGAATTGGGGAGGAAGCCCAGAGGACAACAAGGCTGAGGAAGAGCTCAGCTCTTGCTTGGCCTTTCTCTGTCTGACATGTATCAAGCTCGAGAGTTAAGGTTCTTGGGTCCTGGGAGACTGTGAAGTGGAAGAGATGCAGAGTCCTGTACCTTTATTCTACAAGCTCAGAAATATTCACAGAGGGCTGAACTCCCAGGGCCCTCTGTTCAGGGATGGGATGAAACTCCATTCCTAATCTACAGAGCATCCAGAGAAGGCAAAGGCTGAGAGATCCAAGCCGCCACACATCTATCCAGCTGGAGAACAAGGTCTCCTTAGTTTTTATTTCCAGCAAGAAAACAAAGCCAGAATAATAAAGTCAAGAAAACTCAACAGAGACTGGGACATACATTTGTGTAGTGGTTAGAGTTAGACAAGTGGAGGTGGGGAGGCCGCAAGAAGAGCTGGTTCTCCTTGCCAGAGCAGAGCAATGTCCTAGTAGCCAGCAACCCAATGAGATGGCAGTGCCCAGGCTTCAGTGAGTGTATACCTAGGGCTATGCCCGCCCAGCAGCCCTTCTTCCTCCTTCCAATGTCCCATTAGCCAACCATTTTCTCTTCTCCCTCTAATCATATGACATGGCGTTGGGGGTGGGGGAGCACCAACCCAGTTGCAGGCAAGAACATGTGACCCTCTTCTTGGGCTCACACCAACGCCAACCCTACTAGAGAGTCACCCTTGTCCAGAATAATTCATGAGGTACCATCCTCTTTCCATGGGAAGGTTAGAACAGTAAGCTGTAATCTCGGAGCTTGGGGGCCACCTTTACCACCACTTGGAGAGAACACACCTGAGAACAAAGCTACTGTAGGAAAGCAGAGAAGAGACAAAGATGACTTGTAGTCCGATTTGAGCACTGGAGCTCGCCATTCCTGAAGTCACTCTGTCTTGACGCTCTTGATATTGTTTACTCTGCCTTGAAAAAAGTCACTTCCACCCAGAATCAAGTAAGACAAATATATTTTAGAGAACTTGTCATTATTAATGAACACATAAACTTGAGTTATGTCTTTTATAATCTTAAAAATGAATTAGAGCAGACTCAAGGCTACCTGAATCCTCACTCCAGTGGTTTCCTCTCACATTCTGACCTGCAAGGGTTTGTGCCCTAGCCCTTGGGGCAGGTGTGGCCTATGCCTCTGGGATGCTGGTGACTGCTCATTAAGTACCAACAACAACCTAAGTCACAGTGTACTTGAAAGTAGGGTTTGAAAAGTATTTCCACCCTTACTCTCATGCTTCAGTCGCACACCACCCTGCGTGGTTTCTTTCCTACGCCCTTGTATCAGCAAAGCTGAAAGGTGCGAAGAGGCCTCCTCAGGCACGCACGGCCAGGCAGCGGCCACACCCTCAGGACCTCGAGGCTGTAAGACTTGTGCGTAGGAGAGCTGTGGACAATTCTTTTCTATCAGTAACTACGTCATCTGTTTTGGCCACTCATGTATCTAGACACCATGCTTGAGAGTCTGCGTCTCTTTGAAGGTTGACCCTGACTGGCTTTTCCAGAGCCCCTTCCTACCTAGGGCACAGTTAGGGTGCTGGGTGAGGGGATGTGGAGCCAGGGGGCCATTCTTCGGAGGGTGGCAGCACCCTGGCTGCTGGAGGCAGTGGATGGCTCCAGGGTGTAACCCAGGCACAATCTCCAAGCCTACTCCTCTGGCTATCCTGAAGATTGCATGAGCTACCTAATATGCTTTAAAAACAGTTCCTTTTCTGCTTAGCCAAGCCAGGATGAGGGGTCTGTTGTTTGTGCTGAGGAGGTTGATGATGCAATCCGGAAGGCATCAGTGGTCTTCGTGTGGACAGTTCTCTCTCCTAATATCCTGTCGATGCCATCTGTCCCCTGCCGGCATCTCAGCCATGCGTATCCTCCTGGGAAGCAAGCAGCCTTGCCCGCTCCACCCGCAACCTCCTGCTACAACATCTGCCGCTATTCAAGACGGTCACACAGAGTCACTAAGGCTCCAGGCTGTGCCTTGGTCTGTCCGGCTTCCTCCTCCTGGGCACAAGCCTCCTGGCTGGGATCTGACACAGGAGCAGGGCTGGCCCGCTGGAAGACAAGCTGCTCTACCTGGCTGCAACCTGCACCTGAGATTTGGCAGTGCTGAAAGCCTCGCTCCGCAGTGAAAAGACCCACCAACTTTTTTTTTTAGCGAGAATTTTGTTCCCCCCCGCTGAGTGTGGTGGAAGGAACACTAAACACCAGGAAAGTGAACACGCTGGTGCTTCTCCTTGGTCCCGAGGGACTAGGAAAGACAACTTACTATAGGCTTGGCATCATTTTAAATGTTCCATCTGCTCTAAGCCATTTTGCTAGGTCTCCTAAAAGGCTTTCTTGGCAGAGGTTCAGAGAGACAAAGACACTCCTTTGTTCAGAGACACAGACACCTGCCTACATCTTTATTTGCCTGTCATTTCTCCCTTTACCAATTAGATGTATTGAACACCTGTTTCCATGCCTGGCCTGAGAACATGATGGTCAGAGAAGCTACAGTTCTCACCTAAGTCATGTCTTAGGTGGGCATCAGAGTTAGAGGAATTCTGGCTACGAGGTCTGGCATTTGGACTCCCCAGGAACAAGAAGCACTTCAGGTAATTACTGTTTTATCAAACAGATACATGGCCCGGGAGACTTAAGGCTGTTATTTGAATCATTTGAATGGCTTCTCCTCCCCCTTTCTGGGCCAAGGGGTGGTATGAGGTAGCAAATAAAAAATGATGTGCTGGTTTAGCCTGAAAGTCTGTCTGTCTGTGCATTTCTTATCGACAGGCACGACAAAGGGGTTTTCCCTGAGTAACATAAAACCAAGTCTGTGATAATGAATAGCACCCTGATGCCCCTGCTCAAATCACTGGGGAATATTAAAATAGTGAGTAGCCCGAACAGTTCAGATTTAATAATGCATAGTGAAGGAGGCGAAACAGGACTATGATGAGGAAGAGAAAGGACTACTTTGGGAGAAACAGCCAAGGGTGGGGTAGCAAGGAGACACTGGGATAACGACAGAGAGGCAGTTACCAGGGTGTGGGGTAAGGACACTTCACGCACAGGCACCACTAAGCTTCATGAAGCTGGAAAGAACTGCTCCGACCGTTGCATGTTCACAGGTGTGCGTGGAAGAAGTGGCCAGAGGCCAGGGACACTGGAAAAGAGAACAGGGGAAATGACATGGCACTTAATACCCCTGGTACCACTGCTGGGTAACCCAGGAACAGGGCAACCTCTTCCCAGTGGAGCTGCCCACACCTGAGGGTCTGTAGCAGAGCCCTGGGGGTCAGGATAAAAGCTAGCTGAGACCCAGAAGAGGGGACAGCAAATAAAAGTGGTCTGATATGCATGATTATGTCTGGTAATCTGGACAACTACTTTGAAGATGACAACCATTGCTGATTTCCTATCATCTTGTTTTGAAATTCTGGATTGTTTTTTAATGTTGTTTTTTTCTAAAATAGGATAAATTAAACAGCATCCTGGGGTGTAATAAATGATAGGGTCACACTAGGACATCAGGAGGCCAGGATAGGTAGATAAAGACAAACTCACAAAAACTTATGGCCAGGATTATGTTCCCGGATCCTGCCCCCAGAGCTTTAGATGCCTCAATACATTCAGTCTCTTCCAAACCCTATGAGCTGAGTGCTGTCACTGCCTCCCTTTCCCAGGGAAGGGACAGTGGCACAGAAGGCTAGATGACCTGTATACTCCCACCCAGCAGTGAGACCTCGGAGAGGCTGGACCAAGGTGGCCAGTGGTGGCACCCTCTACCAGAACTCCACATGGCCCTTTGATGTTCCTCTCCAGGCGCCTAAACTTGGAAGCCAAAAGAACACTGGGACCTGGGCATGGTGGCACATACTTGCAATCCCAGCATCTCAGGAGGCTGGTGCTAGAGATCAGAAGGCCTCATCTTAAAATAAAGAGTAAAAGGGTTGAAGAGGTAGCTCAGTGCAAAGGCTCTGCATTACACACACACACACACACACACACACACACACACACAACCTCCGCCGCCGCCACCACCACCACCATAGAGCACTGGGAAAGAGTATGAGTTTTGTGTTTGGAAAACAGTACCTTAGACTGATGGAATCAGTCTAGGAAAAGCTAAGATTTTTCAGATTCTCTCATGAAAGAAATCTGCTGTTGTCTTTTTGCAGTGACACAGGTCATCTTGCTCTAAGAGGCTGAGACAGAGCTGACAGAGTCAGAGGCAGCTCCAACTCCAGAAGAAACCACTTCTGGAAGTGACCACTTCTCTCCTCAATAAAAAATAGGAATCTAGAGAGACTTCTGGGCAACTATCACACTCTGGGGAAGGACTGTTGCTGGCACGGAATAGAAAGAATCAGGAGATAAGGGATTCCCTGCCAAGGTCCAGACAGACCGGTCTGGGGCTGGGAGGAGATGACAGAAAGAGGTAGGACCAGGAAACTCTGCTGTAGAGACTGAACTGGGCTGGGGTGGCCTAGATCATGTCCACTAGGCAGACAGACAGACAGAGACAGGCAGACAGACAGACAGACAGACAGACACACACACACACACACACACACACACATACACACACACACACAATTCCACCTACTGGTACTTCTGATTCTAGGCCATCAGCAGATCTGGAGGCAACAATTTGAATTTCAAGTAAATTCCCAGATGCTGCCATCTCCAGATGAGGAGGGGAACAGGACACACGGTGGCTGGGACGCTTTGCAAGTGTGTCCATCCCGGGAGCATGTACTGTCCCTTGCGTGGCCCCTGGAAAGAGGTTGAGAATCACTCTTGCTGAGTTTGTCAGGTCACAGTTCACCTCAGAGGAACATTTTCCAGTTTCACAAAATGTTTCCACCGTGCCTCCTTTACTGTCCCAAAGCCACCTGCTCTCCTTGTAGAAGACTAGAAGGCCTCCCAGCCACACAGCCTGATATACCGAGCTCTGCCTTCAGAGGGTCAGCAGGGCGCCTGGGTCCAAAGACATCAAGGTGGCGAGCTGGATCCGCTCCTGCCTTTGCTCCCTGTGTTCACAACCTAGCTGCGGAGTTTCATGTGTACTGTGGTGGGTTGACAAGCGGCGGGCAGCTTGTGACACCCAGCTGACCTGAGTCAGTGTGCTGCTGGATGTGGACGGCCAGCTGAGGACTGTTTTCAACAACATAAACATGAGAATCGGAGAAGTGCTGTTAGGGGACTGTTGGTTCTCCTGGGGCGGCTGGTTCTCCCGCAGGAGCTTGTCATGCTGGCTTTCCTGATGTGGACTCTGCTGTCATCATCGGTGGAGCTCTGGATTTTGCCACTGATGAGGATGGCTGTGGTTCTTTTGTGGGGAGCTCTGGCCTTTACTTTGAGTACCACTTCCTGGCACCAGTGCAGACCCCTCAGCCTGCAGGCACAGATCCTTGATCCTCCTGGTGTAGACTTCAAGCTTCCACCCTGACCGTTGAGCTTTCCCAGCACACAGCCATGAATCAGACCTGCACAAGACACCACCGAGGCCTCCAGCTGGACTCATGGGGGTGCACTGTTATGGGCTCTAGGTTCTCAGCTGGCCTCAGGCAGGACATTGCCATGAGACCCAGACCCGCAGCGATTCTTTGGGTCATTAGTGAGTGGACAGATTTCCTGCACTCTTTTGCACAAAACTCTTTGGGTGACTACTATAAAATAATCCTATGAAATATGTGTCCTGTATATAATCCTTTCCCTCATAAACTCCAGACTACACGGGTGTCCACAACAGGACTGTGAGCTTGAAATATGCCATACTGCTGTGTGTAGGTCAGGAGTCTCCAGAGAAAATGACGAAGTAAGACAGAGAAAGAACAGGACAGTGTGAGGAGAGAAAAGGATTCGGGAACTTATTTTGGACTGTGCAATTGTGCTTTGCTTTTCCATATAGATATAGGTAAGGATATAGATATAAATGATGCAATTATGGAGGCTGAAAAGCCTCATGGTCCGCAAGCTGGAGATCCAGGACAACCAGTGCGAGGTAAGATCAACATTTAGGGTGAATGTTTGCAAATCCCAGTCAAAGACATCCCACTCTTGCTTTGAACACTCCGATCACGTCATTCTTGCCACTTTCTGAAGCAGTTTCACAAGTCTTTATGAGCTATAGTTTGAAAAAAAATATGATGAAGGCTGCTGCCAAGTTCCAGCCAATGGAAAAGCAGCCTTGTGAAACGCTATGATGTGCCCTCATCTACCTTATTCATTGGTTCTGGTATCACGTGACTTCCGGCCCTTTCCAAAAGTCAGATGACCATAAGAGGGAAACACTTCAGATCAACTCAGGACACTAAGACAGTCACAACAGTGAGACTTAAGACACTCATGCCTTCGTGGCACTCCTTAGCCAACTGGAATAGATGCATAAAGTCAGCTGCTGTAAACCACTGGGCCCCCACTCTTCTTTTATGCCACTGGTTCTCAAACCACTGCATCCTTCAAAATCTCTGCAGGGCTCTTTGGAACACAAACTGCCAGCTCTGTCTCTGTACTTCTCATTCAGCAGGACTGGGGGGGGGAAGATGTGATTTCAGTAAGTTCTCGGATGATGCCGTCCTGTGGTCCAGGCGCCACACTCAGAGAACCACTGACCTAGTCAATAATAAATAACTGCCTGTTCTCCATGGAGGAGGGCCTAGAATGCTCCTAGGTGTAAATCTTAAGATGGAATGGTAGAATCATTCAAGATTAATTTAACATTAATTATTGAAACTATCCTATTAATCAGCTCCAAAACTGTCTCATTGATATGTGTCTTTCAATAAAAATTTTTAAAAATATTAATTCAATAAGGGCTTTAAGAGCTGGTTACCCATGCAATACTCACAGAAAACCTTGTAAACGAAAGAATCATCAGGGCTTGTGAGATGCTCAGCAGACTAAAGTGCCTGCTTAGGCAAGCTAAGGCAGGCACAGAGACTGTGGTTAGATCCCTGGCACCACATGCCATGCCAGTCCCACCCCCAAAGTGAGCCGAACGGGCCAGAGTCCAGACATAGTGGCATATGCCTGTAATCCTAGTTCTGCGGAGGCTGAAAACGGGAGGATCACTGTGAGTCCAAGCTGCACAGTCAGACCCTGTAACAACCAAACACATTTTTAAAAAAAGAAGCAGCAACATCAAAATGAGATCCAAGCCAAACATGGTGCTGTATGCCTGTAATTCCAGCACTTGGGAGGCTGAGGCAGGAGGATCTCTGTGAATTCAAGACCAGCCTGAACTGCACAGTGAGACCCTATCTCAATACAAAAATACAAAAACAAACTTGTAAGCAAGAAAACACAAAAAGTGAGATTCAGATAGTCAATAGAAAACAGCAAGACATGAAGCAGAAGGTAGGAAGCTGGGTCCAACTTAGTGCATCAGTATCACAATTTTTATCCTATTTATGAACTACTAACATTATGCTTTCCTTAACTTTTTAAAATTGGCTCATTTTGCTGCATATAAATAATTGGCTCGTTTTGCTACATATAAATGATACTTAACTTTTAAAAATATTAAGAAGAGTAACAGCAAGTTAAGCACAATTGACTTCCCGTATCCATGGTCCTTCTACACCACTGACTCAGTCAACCACAGACAAAAAATAGCAAAAAAGAAAAAAAGTCATGTGTATATTGAATATGGCAGAACTTTTCGCTTGTCATTATTTCCTTTTTTTTGCGGAACAGGGGATTGAACTCAGGCCTTTGCACTTGCCAGGGAAGCGCTTATCCCATTGAGCTGTATCCCCATCCCCTGAGCTGTCTCCCTGGCCCCATTATTTCCTATACAGTACAGTTTAACAATTATTTACACAGCATTTACATTGTGTTAAATATTATAAGTAAGCTAGAGGTGACATAAAGTGTACAGAAGTACATAGGTTATGTACAAATATTACCCCACTGGGGCCAGGGAGATGGCTCAGTGGAATAAGCGCTTCCCTGGCAAGCACAAGGGCCTGAGTTCAATCCCCAGTTCCACACACACAAAAAAAAGACAAATATTACCCCATTTATTATTGTTTGTTTGTTTGTTTATAAGATAGGAATGAGTTTCCCTGGCTGGCCTTGAAGTCTTGGGCTCAGGTAAACTTTCTGCTCCTGAGGGACTGGAACAACAGGTCTGCACCACCACGCTCAGCCCTGAGTATCCAGAGACTTGGGAAGCTGTGGGGAGAGGAGGTCCATGGATACCAAGGAACGACTTCATGTGCATCTGTACTCCTGGGTACGCACATATACATATTATTTTCAATTCTCCCAGCAACTCTAGTGACGAGTGTGTTATTATCACCCCATTCTACAGATGAGAGACTGAGGCCCGGAAAGCATGAGCGAGCTTGCCCAAGGCTACACAGGCCGGCGTCCACTCCACAGTGCTGACTGCAGAGTGCAAGCTCGTAGACCCAGAAGCCAAAGTTGCATGGATTAGCACCATGTTAAGTACACTGCCAAGGTCCAAGGAGCTAGTGAGTGGTGGACTGAGACTTGAGTCCAGCTAGTCTGACTCCCAGACCTGAGTGCTTACCTCTCCGCACACTCCCATGTGGACTGAGGATGGCTCTGCTGACTGGGGAGGTGCTGAACCAGGACAGAAGGGGGACAGAATCTGCACTGTAGAAGGCGCTTGAAGCCTGCCTGGCCTAAAGGCTTTCTGGAGCAGCACTTTTCTTGGAGATGGGCTTGGATAGGAACAGGGAAACAGCTCAGTGACATAGCGCTGGCCTGGCAAGTGCAAGATCCTGAGTTGAATTCCAGATACAAAAAAAAAATCCAAAAAACTGCCTTTTGACAGGGGCTTGAAGTGCCTATTTACCTCCTTCAGACCTCTGATCCTTTAAGTAAAAATAATCCAAAAGCTCAGACTCACAGGTTTGTATCATGAAAACAACTGTTTCTGGGGCTGGGAAGATAGCTCAGTGATCTAAGTGCCTGCCTACAAGCACAAGGACCCAGGTTTGATCCCCGGTACCATATGCAATAGCCTGTACCAAATAAATAAGTTTAAAAAAAAGAAAGAAAGAAATAAAACAACTGTTTCTGGTATTTTGTTTTTCAAATGTACAGTTATGTTAAATATTCCTTATTTAAGGATCTATTGAATGACCATTCAGACTTACCGAGGCATGCTGTTTGGAATTACAACCCATCACTCGGCTTTACGACTTACATATGTATTTTTTCCAGTTCTGTATATCTCACTTACAGAGCTTCAGTGTCTTTTTTTGTACAGTGCACTTTGTTTATAGTGCACTGCACTTTTGCTGACGGCTCTGTGCAGGACTGTGCTGTAGTTTCTGGTTTCATTATACATTATAGTACTGTATATAAGAGTGATGCAACAAAGTCATGGAGTTGCCTCCAACCATTTCTTTGTTCTGAACATCACAACAGGCATACAGTACTATCTAGGATACCTCACTTAACAAGCCTTTCATGTAGCAACCTAGTCCCTGGAATGGAACTTGGTCATGAAACAAGCAGTGCCTTTGTGCATCTTCCTGGTACTGACTCTGTCCTGTCTCGTGGGCTTTCTCCACCCAGATGTGGCTTCCGACTCTCTTCTTTAAAGAGGATGGGTTGATGGAGCTAGGAAACAAACATCACCCTGTATAAAATTTCTTGAATACTTGGAAGACCAGCTGGAGTCATTTTCAGGACAGTTCCCCAGGAAATCCTGGGGAGACACACACCCCAGACAGGGGCCCGATGCGTCACCGAAACCTGACTTTTGCAAGAGCTTATCAGACAGGAGAGTTGTAAAAGGGGGAAAGAGGTGATGTGAGCCGGAAAACAGGAAGGACTCTCAGGCCCGGAGCTCTCCCTCCTCATCCTGCTTATCCAGCTCGCTGCCTGGACAGGAGTACAATGTGGATACCTCCAGGTGGCCCTAGTGGAAAGTAGGAGACTTCACGGGCCTGAGGGCCAGGAGGACCACAGTACTTGACTTCTGCCTCCCAGTCCTCCGTCATATTCATGGTCTGCAGTCACTTCGGTATGTCAAGAGCAGACTGGCAATGGGGTAGGAGAGAGCTCAAGGAGAGAAGCAGTGCCTTCGTCCCCAGCATTTCCCTGGAAGGAAGTTTGTGGTGTTTGCTCAAATCTGAATGTCACCTAAGGAAACAATAGAAGTAAAGTAGTGCCAGTGTAGTTTGCCAAGAGATACAAAGAACCTTTAGCTTACTCTAGAAACTGGCCCATGTGGGATGGCAAGGAGGCCCGGAGATAGAGAAAATGAAGGATACGTGATCAAATGGGACAAATGACTTCTAGAATGGCTTCCTGCATCGTTAGAGGATTCCCCTGATGGCTGGGAGGAACATGTGCTCAGACAGACACAGGAGTAGGCAGACACCCTCGTGCCATGGGGCTCTTTAAAAGTCATTAGTTGGTCTGCAGTGTAGCTCATTGGAAGAATCAGTGCTTGCCTAGAACGTGCAAAGCCCATTTGTCCCTCACACACAGCCTTGTGTTGCATGAAAGAGCTGTCTGCCCCATGTCCTCCTCCAGAGCTTCATCTGGAGAGCTCTTGTAGGCCTGGGCTCAAATGTCACCATTCAGAGTACCCTTCTCTGCCATCCGGTGAAAGCTCATGACTATCGTGTCTTCCTGTTTTATGTTGTTTGTGGAACACACCATGACAATAAATTACTGTTCATACCAGTGCAGATACCATTGTGTGTTCTCATCTCTCCCACCACCTAGAAAGTAAATTCCATAAAGGTGAGAATACGTCTGCTTCTTTGTTCATCTGCTCATTGGTAGAGGAATGGAGCTGCATGATTGGGCTGACAATGCCTCAGTCATTGGCCTGAGGGCTCTCAGGAGCATCTGTGAAGGCTCAGAGAGAAGACCCAGGTGAGAAGAGAGGAGGGGGAACAGGGGCCAGGCAGAGACCACCAGGAACAACCAGCTGTGCATGCAAAGAGCAGAGCCTGAGTCCTCAGACCTCATGGTCCACAGGGGGCCGTCTGGCTCAGGATACTCTTCTGGGCTGGTGGGAGCCTGTGGACCTGAAGGTCAACGGGGCCAGTTCTTATGAAAAGTGACACTAACCAGGGGATGTTAATCTGCTCTGGCTGGATCATGCTGGGAGAAGAGACAAGAACTTGATGAAGTCCAGGAAAGTGGTAGGGAATGCAAAGGGCGGGAGATGAAGAAAGAACTGGGGGCAGAGGCCTGGCACAACTGGGGGGTGAGGGAAAGTTGTGGGAAAGAATCTTCCAGGGGAGTGCATTGCGAGGACTCCAGATGTAAAAGGAGGTCGGGGAGAGATCCTAACTTAGATTTCTGAAGGAGAGCAATCAGGTTCGTAGAGGCAGGGATTTGGGGAGGAATCAGGGTTTGGACCTGGCTTTGAAAAGTCTCACGTATTCTTCTCATCCATGACAAGTGGCTCCTATGAAGACAAATGTCCTCTGTCCCTTTGAAAGACTAGTAGTCAAGGCACATACTGGCTTTTTCATTTTCTTCATACTGGGGCTTGGGGGATTGAATCCAAGACCACCTCACTGAGCTGCCTCCACAGATTTTTTTTTTTTGTGGTACCAGAAATTGAACCTACAATCTTGTGCTTTCCAGGAACTCCCCAGCTCTTTTTAAAAATTCTTCATTTTAAGGCAGAGTCATGCTCAGTCATGAGGTTGCCCAGGATAGGTTTACACTTGTTATCCCCCTATCTTACCCTCCCAGAGTACTGGGATTACAGGTGTCTGTGCACCAGCATGCCTAGCTCAGGCTTGTCTTTTCCACAGAACCTTGAGGAGTTTTACTGTATATTGTGTGGACCTTCACCACCCAAGCACTCTGACTCAAAGGAGTGCCAGGTCCCAGGGGAGGCTCTGGAAGGTACCACCGGTGGGGACAATCTGATGGGGAAGGGGTGGTAAGGAGAAGAGCATGGTGTGGTTATGAATGGAGGCAGAGACTCAGTCAGTGCTGCTGCAAGGCCAGAGAGGATGCCACATAGCTGGTTCCATCTGCGTCCAGGCCAGAGAGACACGTTGCTGCCCACCTTTCACTTCAGCTCCCTGAGGGGTTAAATCTGAAGGACCTCAAGCTTGAGGCAGCCCAGACAACTCAGCAACTTAGTGAGACCAGGTCCCAAAGAATAAAAAAAAAAAAAAAGAAAGAAAGAAAGAAAGACCTTTGTGAGTGTAAGGAAACAGGGAAAGGAGTGGCTACTATAAGGCATTACAAGGTCACTGCCATCATGAGTGTCCCAGGATGCTGTCTAGAGGGAGGGAGAAGGGCCCCCACCCTAGTGCAGCCTAGGAACAGCACTGTACCCCCGAGTCACCATCACACCACAGGACTCCCTCCTCCTGTGCTTGGGAACTTGCTCTTGCCTTCTCTTTCTGTGGCTCCCCTGACCCTGGCCCTGGGCTCTGCTATCGGCACTGTGGTCAGCTAAGCCGGTCAGAGCCAGCGGGGGCAGCCTGGAGGTCTGGGCCACGACCACAGGACAGTAGACTGCACAGGCGATGTCTACGTGGCCAGAAGGCACTGTGCGAGGAGAGAGCTGGCACACTCCTGGCCTCCCTCAGACACAGTACATCTGCTCAGCAGAGCCCAGCAGGGGTCTGTGACAGGAAGACAGGACCAAGCATTGGCACAATTCACAGGATGTCCTGTCAGCTGTCACTTCATGTGGTTGGAGCGTCACTTCCAAAACTTCAAAGTCCTGTAAGAGCTCTTCTTGTCCGGAGAGAGTACTTGGGGAAAGAAGAGAAAGTGAGGTAGGTAGGGAACCAGAGCAGGTGTCAGAGACAGGATGGGAAATCTGAATGGTAGATCCTTTGGCTGCGCAGCAGAACAGAGGCACTAACAGGCGTTTCAAAGAAGCAAATTGCTCAGTAGGCAAAACCTGGTGAAAAGGCTCTAAACACAGAGAGCAGCCTAGCAACCCTAGGTCTTCTCAGCGAACGTTCTCAGAGAGCCTCACATGCTTCCAGATTTCTCGTCACTCCTGACAAGTCCAGTAGCCTCACCCTGTCCTCAGCTGAGCGTGGCCTAACCCAAGGTCCAGAGGCCCTGACCCCTTTCTGAAGGATTTTTTTTTTTTTTTTTTTTTGACCAGCTCAGGATGCCTGAAGGGCAGGTCTGGTAAGGCACAAGGATCTGGGGATCGAACCACAGAAGCCTGAGCCTCCCCTTTCTGATGCTCTGAGCAAAACTCTCCCCTTGCCTGCTGTTGCCTGCTGTTGCCTGCTGTTGCCTGCTGTTGCCTGCTGTTGCCTGCTGTTGCCTCTGCTTCCACAGCAGTGTCCACTGTAGCTCATGGTTCTTGGCTTGCCTGGCACTGAAGGACCGGCGGGGCCACACAGACACCCAACCCTGCACCGTGCAGCGTGGCAGCTGCTTTGGCAGTGTCCTTCAGGCTTTTGTCCCCCAGTGCTGGCTGTGACTGAGTTCTCACACTGAAAAGTAAGTGGTTCTTGTGTCAGAGAAAATACAGATACACATAATCTCAATTTTGCCTAATTATAGCTGGCTGGAGTAGCCCTCAACAAAATGCTCCTATCTAATTTTCTGTCCCTGTGGCCAAACTGACTGCAGTTAATAGAACTTGGCTTAGAGCATGTGCGTCTGACCCTGGGACACTCCCGGAGCTGGGGAGTCTGACAGCAGCCTGGCTACCCTGCTCTAGGGGCTGCATTCTTTCCCATCTCCCGGGAAACCCTCCCATTTTCCTGAGAAGCCCAGAGTGGATGGGGTAAGCAGGCCCGCGGAGTCCTGAGATGCACAGGAGGCCACTGGGGACGCAGAGTTAAGATTCAGAATCTGGGTGGGGAGGTTCCCCTGCAGAAGTGCAGTTCCAAAGGGACTCCCAGCTTTTGCACCTAACTCTTTCTAAAGCCTCCTTTCTAACAGAACGCCACACGCAGGCTCCTTTGTGGAGAGGTATAGCCTTTTGAATAAGCTCTTGCCAGTGTATTATTAGCGGAACTGGAAGCTCTGAGAAATCTCTCAAAATGAGAAGGAGTGAATGTTTCTTCCCTTCTTTTTTTTCATTCTGTTTCCAAGAATACAGACGTGATGGTTGGGGCTTCAGCTTCTATTTTGGAGTAACTGTGAGGGCCAGGGCCATCTTAGGATTCACAGAGGAGGGGCCCAGAAGGGACACAGGCCTGGGGGGTCTTCCTGGGGCTGCCAGAGACAGTCCAGGGCTGCCCACACTGCATGTCTGTAGACTGCTTCTGCTGAGTGCCGCAGAAGAGCAGACTTGGACCTCACGCACAGCGCTGTTACGTGGGCTCGTGGGCTCGTTCTGTCACCGCCAGCGAACCAGCTCTCGCTGACTGGAAGCTTCCACACAGAACCACATCAGAGAGAATGAAATTAGCAAGTTCACCTCAGCTTCTGGTGCCATTTGAGAAGGAGAGGATGTGGAAGGAATTAGGATAACTTAAGGGGCGGGGTGCAGCAGGAGTAGCAAAAGACAACGCTCTGCCTCCCTTTTCTTCCCTTCCTCACCTCACCTCTTCTCCTCCCACACTAGTGTGGTAAATCCCCTTCTCTCCATGGCATGGTGGAATAGTGGTTATCTCCTGGGTGGGTGGGTTGCCAAAGGAAAGGGGCACCAAAAACATAGTTATGTCTGTGGGTGGTGGCAACACAAATGTAGTACGGATGTGGTAAATGTCCACATCCCTGAGATTGGTGGGCTTTCTTTTCTGCATATTGTATATTAGTAATGATTTTTTTTTTTTTTTTTTTTTTGTACTGAGGATTGAACTCAGGGCCCTGAAGTTGCCAGGCAAGTGCTTATTCTACTGAGCTATCTCCCTGGGTTCAGTAATGACAATTTATAAAATATCTAAAATCTTACAGCATTTTATGTACTTTAGCCCCAGAGATTTTTGCTCCTCATGTTTGCTAGTCAAGGTTTATATAATTTGGGGGCCTCTCCCTTTTCCTTACTAACTGGACCCCTTCTTTGTCAAGTTGGCGATGCTCAACGAATATTCACTTTCCCAGACTCTTGCAGCTGGGAGTTGGCAGGGGACAGTGACAAGCCAGCGGAAGTCCCCTGTGTGCAGCTCCTAGTCAAGCTATCATTTTCTTGATTTAGGAGAGGAATAGACGCAGATTCTCCGCATCTCTTGTTTTCTGTTCTCCCTACCCTTGCTTTTCTGCTCCAAATGTGGATCCTTTTTGCAAAGTATGATGGCCCAGGGCCTGTAATTATTCTGGAAAGCTGAGGCAGGAGAACTGCAATTAGTCTGGGCAAATTACTAACTCAGTGAGACCCTGTCTCAAAATTAAAAAGAGGGCTGGGGATGTAGCCAGCCCTGGCAATGTGTTCATTCCCTAGTGGTGCAAAAGGAAGAAGAAAGAGAGAGAGAGAGAGAGAGAGAGAGAGAGAGAGAGAGAGAGAGAGAGAGAAAGAAAGAAAGAAAGAAAGAAAGAAAGAAAGAAAGAAAGAAAGAAAGAAAGAAAGGTCTTTCAAAATCAAAGTCTGGGGAAGGTGCAGCAGAAAGGCTAGCAGAGCCCAGCCTGGTCCTGGGTGGTCCCACATCCGGGGCACCTACTGCCTTCAGGTTACCTGAGCAAAACAAATCTCTGGGCTTAAGCCTTCAGTGTTTGCATTTGGGACAATCCCAAACTTAGATAAGTGGCTTTTATCTTGGTAAATGTCAAAGGCTTTTGCAGCCAAAAGGGGACTTCGGGTGCTAATTTTTTGTGGCTTCAGATCCTGGCACAGCAAAGGCCCAGGGGAAAGAAAACGGGACCCCCTGCTAAGGCCCCCAAGCTACAGCCCTCCTCTGCTCTCTGCACTGCACACAGTGCCCTGCGGGGTGTGCGAACCCCCATTGGTGGAGCGCCCTGTGTTCAGAGGTTCTTAGTTTATCTGAACGTGCCCGACTGCCTGTCTTAAAGGATTACATCAAACACATGGTGTTTCTTAATCTATTGTCAGCCAGTTCCTGTTTTGTGTAAACACAAACTTTACTCTTTCAATTTATATTGAAAGAACTGAGGCTTCTCCCTCACCTCAAAATTTTCCTAGTATTGTCTTTTCTTTCCAGCACTGAGGATTAAAGCCAGGGTTTTCTCACTATGCTACATCTCTGGTCCTTATTTTATTTTTCAATTTGAGGCAAAGTTTCACAAAGTTGCTCCTTCTGGAGAGCTGAACTTGTCTTCCTCCTGCCTCAGCCTCCTAGAGTGCTGGGATTACAGGCAACCTGGAATTCTAGGCCCATGTGTAGGCTCTCTACACACAAACCTTGAAGTTTCTTCCCCCCCCTATTTTTGGCAGAATGGAGGATTGAACTCAGGCCCTTATGCTTGCCAGGGAAGTGCTTATTCCACTGAGCCATCATCCTGGCCCCAAGCCTAGGGGTTTCTGATCCCCTCTTCCTGCCTCTGGCGAATCAGTGGCCTAATTCAAGTTCCCTAGGATTCTGCAAACTGGAGCAAGAAGCCTTGGTAGCTCCAGAAATGTTACAACTACTAGTAGAAAATGACTCTTTTGCAACTGAGGAAAACAGAAGGTGTTGCCATGGGAAAGAAAAGCAGAGGGACCAGTCCTACCCCCAGCTGAGCTCACCTTTTAGGGATCTGCCAGCATCTGACCCAGCAGGCTCCTCACCTCATGGAATCTGCAGAAACTCCTGCCTCTTCTCCTTTGCTCAAGGTCAACATAGATAGGCAGTCAGAAGCAAGCAGCTGTCTTCTGGCCTTTTGAAAGGTGGTGTAAACCATGAAAGCTGCCCGGGGGTCTGGCCCGGAAGCTCTGTGTATTTATTTATTTATTTATTTATTTATTTTGTCTTTTCGAGACAGGGTCTCACTGCAGTTCAGGCTGGCCTTAAGCTCACTTTGTAGCTCAGGCTGGTCTCGAACTCACCAACAATCCTCCTGCCTCAGCCTCCCGAGTGCTGGGATTACAGCCATGTGCCACCACGCCCAGCTCAAGCTCTGTGTATTTAGAGGGTGGGGCTCTTGAGGCCCCTTCCTGGTCTGAAGAGCAGCTGGGCACCGACAGCAGATGGAGAAGAGGGACAGGAGGAAGCGAATGGTCAGCGGACCTCTCCTGGGCTCCAGGAGCAGGCCCACCCTCCAAGTTTTTAGTTCTTTTTCACAGTCAAATTCAGATCCTTTTAAACTTTTATAGAAATCATAAAAGCTAAATGATCCGGTAACCTGGGTAGAGAGAGACGGCCTACACTGTCTTTTCTCTATTCCTTATGTATCCAAAGTGTTTGGAGAAGGGGAGGGAGGAGGAATGGAAAGCCATCCTGTCTGGGATCTGGAAACAGCAGGCGCTGCAGCAGCTGCGTGAGAAAGCCAGAGAGCGTCTGGACCCTGGGATCCTGGGGCAGAAGGTCATGCCCGGTGCTGCCCCGGAACCAGAGGACTGGCTGGGGCTGGCAGGGAAGCTTGGGACCCTGCAGATCCTTGGGCCCTTGTGTCCTCCTCCTTTATCAGGGAACTTCCCAGGACTGTGGGGAGCTCAGTGTCTGTGAGGACCACAGATCCTACATCTGAGTCCCCAAATTCAGAGTTCAGTCCTCCCTTTACCAGATGAGGCTTCAGGCACATTACCTAACAACCTCTCCACACCTCAGTTTCCTCATCTGTGAAAGGGGACAAGTGTGCCAAGTCCAGAGAATTTAAAAAAAAAAATTTCTGAAGGTACTGGAACTAGAACTCAGGACCTTGTGCTTGCCAGGCAGCTTGTACCACTGAGCTATATCCTCAGCCCAACCCAGAGACTATTTTAAGGGTTAAATGAGTTTATCTTTATAGGATCTTGGCTTGTGACCTGGCACTGATGTCACGGAATAAGCAGTAAGTATCGGCTGATGTGCTAGTTTTCTACATCTGCTGTTCCAAGCTACCACAAATTTGGTGGCTTAAAATTATAAAGATGTATTTATGTTTTGTGTTTTTCTTTTCCAGATAATGTAGATTGAATTCAATGCCTTTCTATGCTTTATTTTGAGATAGGGTCTCACTTAGTTGCCCAGGTAGGGTTTAACTGATAATCTTCCTGCCTCAGCCTCCCAGAGCACTGGCATTACAAGGGTGTATTGCTGTACTCAGCCCACTGTGCATTTTGGTAAGCGTGTAAGAACATGTATCCACAACTGTAGTGTCATCCAGAAAAGTTTTTTTGTTGTTGTTTTTTGTGGTACTGGGGATCGAACACAGGGCCTTCTGCTTGCCAGGCAGGCACTTATGCTGCTGAGCTATACTCTCAGCCCTTTGAAAAGTTTTGTTGCCCTAAAAATCCTCTGTGCTTGGTTTATCTCATACTCTGATCAAGCAATCAGTGAACCAGAATGCTACACAAATGTGGCCTTTTATCTGGGCTTTTTTCACTGAGCAAAAATTGTTGAAGATTCCTTCATGTTTTTCATGACTTCATACCTTATTTCTAGAGTGTGTGTGTGTGTGTAGGTTACTGACAGTTGAACTTAGAGTTTTTGCACGGAGCTATATCCCTAGCCCCCTTTCTTAATTTTTTATTTTCAGGTGGTCTCTCTTAACTTTCCCAGGCTGGGCTCAGATTTGCAAACTTCCTTGCAAACTTCGCCTGCCAACCTGCGGGGATCACAGGCACATGTTCCCACATCTACCTAGAACAGAAACTTATTATCTCCCGGTTCTGGAGGCCAGAAATCTGAAATCCCTCTCGCTGGCCTGCAGCGCAGGTGTAGGTCTCTCCACCTGTACTTTTTCTCACTCCTGACCTTGTAGACTTAGAGCACCTGAGCCAATCTGTGACCTCCCCAAGGAGCACGCGTTCCCTGTCGGGACCAAAGCCAGGACCTTGAACACTCCCAGGTACTGATGGAGGTGTGCAAGGCATGGCTCAAAACACTGAAGGAAAATGGCCTAGTCCTTAAGACAAATTCCTTAAACTTCCTTCTGAACCAAGCGCTCTACCCTCTCACGCCTAAGTAAAACATCCATCCCTTTCTCTTTCCCTGCCCATTACCAGGACAGCACAGCTTACTCTGAAAGTTCCCAGAATAGATTATGTGGCCGGGCCCAACTGAGAGTTAGTCACGTTTCTTTGAAATCTCACCTGGCCCACATCAGGACAGTTGGGTAATTATCTTCGGGAGCTTCCTTGCTTTCATTTTTGGGGTAACTCAGGCCAAGGGTTTGGATAGAATGGAGCACAAGATGTTGGCAGAGCCATCCCTTCTTCTGGAGGCTCTCGGGGAAAATTCTTTCCTTGCCTTTTGCAGCTTCTGGCGGCTGCTGCCTTGGCTTGTGGCCATGATACCCCACACCTGCCTCCACAGCCCCATCCTCTTGTACTATTCTGTCTGTCTGAATCTGTCTGCCTCCTTCTTACAAGAAGAACATTTATAATTCCATTTAGGGCCATCGTGGGTAACCCAGGATCACTTCCCCATCTCAAGTTCATAATCACACCTACAAGGTCCTTTTGGCCACCGTATAAAGGAGGAGCATCCCCAGATTCCAGAGTGTAAAGAACTTCTGAGGAGGCCGTTACACAGCCATCGTAGCTGGCCTTATTGGCCAGGAGTGGTGTCATTCACAGGAAGCAAGTAAACGGAGAGTGAAGGAAGGGAGGTCTGTGAAGAGGGAGGCTGGGCTCTGGTGACCAGCAGAGTGTGGTCACGACTTCCAGATGCCCACTCCAGAGGCACAGGCCTGAGCGTTCCCAAGATGTCACTCTGAGATGCTTCTCTTTATTTCTGCAGCACTGCAGGAGAGTTGTGTGAAGGCTGCAGAGTTGGAGGACAGAGAGAGGAAAGATTGCTCAAGCAGCAACTGCAGAGGACGTACAAATGCCAGAGGGCATGAGCTGTCACCTCCACAGTGGAGTGATCTGCCCTTGTGAAGCCACTGCAGGGGCTTACAGAGATCAGTACACACATGGAAGCAGGCTGAGCTGTTTGGCAGAGAAAGCAACAAAATCCCAGAATCCATTTGAACATATGGCCTAGAATCATCTTGCTTCTTTCCTGGGAGAATTCCTTTTCTCCGTCCTTCTTTTATTGTTATTTATTTAAAGGTGGATACCGTGCATCCTGCATGACCATCTCTCCATCCACCGCTACATTCTCCCTAGTCCCCATCGTCACCCACTCCCTATCCCCACGCAGGTAGGCAAGGAACCTCCCCAGATTATCTTTCTTCTTCCGATCATCCCTCTGGAGACTTCCTTCACTTAGCATAGGATTAAAATCAAAATCACACCATGCATCTCTCTTAGGGTCCCAAGTGGCTTCCCCCTGCTCAGGCCTCCGACCCCACCACATAGAGACCTCTGCCTCGCGCTCGGTCGTTTGGCCTTGGTCATGATTTCATAACCCCTGCTCAGAATTCAGCTTCTTGGCAACCTCCCAGATGGCTCTCGAGAAGACTCACGAAAGCTCACGGGCACCCGACCACCCTCCCCTTCCCACCACATTGCTTCTCTCCTCTGTAATGCACATCACCCTGTGAGTGCTTCTGTGCCCATTTCCTTGTTTACTGTCTATCTCCCTTGATAGAACATAATGTCTAATTGAGAAACCATGTCTCTCGATTAGACCTTGGAATCTCCAATGCCGGGTATCGATCCTGGCACATCCTGGGCAGTGATGGCGGCCACTTTAGAGCTTTCAGAGGTACAAGTGGCCTGCTCAGGCATGCGTGCCACAGGCTTGCCACCACTGTCGTAGGGGTAGAGTGATTTATTGAGTGAGTAAGTGATTGAATGAATGAATGAATGAAGTGATAACTATCTATTGTTCATACCACAGTGGGTACAATCCATTATTTCCTTTATTGTATAATGTCTCCTATTTTTACCTTCCCATTATTTAGCGAGGAGAATCTAAATGCGTATTTACCTGAATAATCAGTATTGACCAGGGAGAGAGAGTCCCATGGCTCTTTAGAGGGGAGTGCTTTCATCCGCAAGAGCTCTCAAGTAATAATTAGCTGGAATGTCTTATCAACTCCCAGAAGAAGATAAATGAAGCTTCTAAGGACAAATACCTCTGAGGTTTTAAAAACTGGCATCTCCCATCTGCTTCTAGTTCTTCCATTTGTCCATCTGTTTCTCTCATCCAGGAAATTGTTACAGAGTACCTAGGCGATGTGAGGCTCTGGGCCAGGCCCCAGGAATACCGTGGTGAGCAAAAGGACCAAGCTCTCTGCCTTAATGGGCTGTCACTAAATGACTTTATGTTCATTTAATAGAAATTCTCACTGTAATAAATGTATTATGGGGGCTGGGGAGATAGGTCAGAGGCATAAGCACCTACCTGGCAAGCACAAGGACAGGAGTTGGGCCAGTGGCCCCACATGCCACTCAGTATTGGCCCCGGATGCCTGGATGCACCCTCTCGGCCCGGGATGTGGGGGCTCACCATGTGACCTGGAACCGTGTATAATGACAAGCACCTGCAATCCCAGCACTCAGGAGGTTGAGACGGGAGGATCTCCACAAGTTCGAGACTAACCTGGGGACTATACGAAGTGAACACAAGGCCAGCTCAAGTTGCACAATGAGACCCTATCTCAAAAATAAATAAATAAAAAATTAAAAATGTATTTCAATAAACTCAAATATCTGCAAGAAAGGACTAGAGTGTTGGGGAGATAACTCAGCAGTCTAAATGCCTGCCTGGAAAATACAAGGTCCTGAGTTTGATCCCCAGTATTGCATGCCATGCTGGCCCCAGAACCGCAGGCATGCCATGCCAGCTGCTGAAATAGGGTGTGGTGGTGCATGCCTGTAATCCCAGAGCTAGGGAGGCTAAGACAGGAGGATCACTGTGAGTCCAAGGCGTGTTGCAAGACCCTGTACCAAATAAATAAATAAGAAAGGAATAGTAAAAGAAGTTAATGAGGGGGACTGGTGAGATAGCTCTGCAGGCTAACGAGCCTGCTTGGGCAACATTAGGCAAGCATAAGAACTGTGGTTCAATCCTGTGGTGCCATATGCCACACTGGCTTCACCCACCACAGGGCAGGCTGAGCCAGCCACAAGATGAAGGAGAAGAAGAAGGAAGGAGGAGGAGGAGGAGAAGAATGAGAGGAAGAAGAAGGAGGAGGAAGAAGAGGAGAAGGAGAAGGAGAGGAAGAAGAAGAAAGGAAGAGGAGGAGGAGGGGAAGGAGAAGAAGAAAAAGAAGAAAGAAGAAGTTGTTAATGAGAAGAGCAAACGAAGAGAAAATAAAATTAAAGAAATAAATTTGCAATCACTTTCAAAATATTTCAGAATCAACTGAAGAAAAGACATATAAAATCTCTGTGGTAAAAATGAGGCAGCTTTGTCAAAGGAAATTAAAGACCTAAAGAAGTGAAAAGACATGTCACGCTGGGACTACGTAGGACAAGCACAGAGGATGGAAACAGGAGAGAATCTCTACTCTCGTTTATAGCTGTTGGGCCGGTGAGATAGCCCAGGAGACTAAAGCATCTGCTTAGGCAAGTGCAGAGACCTCAGTTCAACCCATGGCACCACATGCTGTGCCAGCTCTGTCCCTGGGGCAGGCTGAGCTGGCCAGAGGACAGGTTTAGCATTGCATGCCTATAATCCTAGCGCTGGGGGGGCTGAAAGCAGGAGGATCACCATGAGTCCGAGCTACATCGTACGGCCCTGCAACAACCAAGTGCATTAAAAAAAAGAAAAAGTTTACAGCTGTGGCTATTGTTTCTGCTGTTGCTGCTGCAGCTGCTGCTACCACTGCTTGCTGGTGGGGTCGTACTGAGGACTGAATCCGGGGTTTGTGTCTGGTCTGCTGCTGAGCTGCATTTATTGCATTCCCAGTCCCAGGCCCTTTAAAAAACACTTTCTTTTGAGACAAGGTCTCACTAAGTTGTCCACACTAGTCTCAGACTTACAGTCTTCCTGCCTCAGCCTCCTAGATAGCTGGGATTATAGGCACATGCCGTCAACCTGGGCCTAGAACTAGATTTTACAGAGCTCCAACATTGAGGGGATGAGTGAGTTGGGGTGAGCTAGTGAAGGCAATCAAGAAGTGACTGACGGAAAGAGAGGGAAACCGGAAGGGCTCAATGTCCCCAAATCCAAGAGAATAGGACATTTTGAGAAATTATATTATATATTAAGTGAAGAAGAAAACAATGTCCACTGGATTCAGTCACACAGAAGTCACTGCTAACCTTACAAAGAGAAGGTCCTACAGAGAGATAAAACCAGTGTACAGATTAGAATGGATGGAGGGTGACTAAGAAATACGGACATGAATATGATGCTGAAGAACTTTAATCAGCCTAATTTCCTATTTATTATTATTATTATTATTATTATTATTATTATTAGTATTTCAGGTTGTTCTGATAAGAAGAAATTGGACTTGGAAGGCCTTGCAAAACCTATGACTTTTGTGAAATCTTAACTGTCAAATTCATCCAGAGATTGCATTTCCGTTTCCTGTGACAGATGGCATTGTGAATCCTAAATTCAGGTTTCCTTTGTTACGTTACCTTCTAGCTACATCAAACTTGGCAGAGTGACACCTCTCCCAAAAATCCCCACGTGCTTCTATGACAGAGGAAGGCAAGGGGCTTGGTGGGGATGGAGGGGAAGGACCGATAGGCAGCTTCTCCTCCTCAGTACTCACTTTCCAGTAAGCTTCTGTTTGCATTTAAATCTAGATCCTCATGAATATTTATAGAAAATCATAAAAGCAGAATGACACAGGTAAATTTGGTAGTAAGCCACAGAATGGTCCCTCTAGCTGCCTTGTGTGTCTGGAAAGTGCCTGTGTGTCCTGAGAAAAAGAAATAAAAGAAGAGGTAAAACTCCGTAGTTCTGGAAGAGCAGAGCTGAAGAGAATAACAAGCTAAAGATCAGGTGTCTGAATCCCAGGTTCTAGGCCACATAAAGAACTGAGGAATGAATGGATGAGAAACAAATAGAGATTCAGCATGTCTAAGGAGAGGCCAGGCCCCAGATGGTAGAAGAGACACCCCTTCCCTAGGTCAGCAGGAAAACGCAGCTATGGTTCAGGGGTAGAAGATGTCACGGGCCCTGGGCTTCATCCTCTGCACCACAAACGTAACGAACAGAGAACCATGCTGTGGCCTTTATTTCCTTGGGTATATATTGCCTTGTTTATTTGTTTGCATTGTTTTTAGAGACAGGATCTCCCTGTATAGTTCAGGGAGTTCAGGTTAGTCCAGGTTACCACACAGTCCAGGTTAGTATCAAACTCATAGCAGTCCTCGTGCTTCACGCTCCTGGGTGCTGGGACTGCAGATATGGACCACTATCCCTGGATTCTCAGGTGCATATTGTAAAAGGACTCAGAAGCTTCTAGCCTAGAAGTAGTTATCTCAGGAGGGAGGGAACGTAAGAGGGTAAGGGCCGGTGCTGGGTGTCATACCCCGGTGAGGAGTCACAGGGGCGCATGTACTTGGGTCTTCTAAATTCCTAACATTTTCCCAGTGCGATGGCAGATCCGAACCTCCAGATAGTCAACCAAATGGCTCTTGGTCTATGGGAGGAGGATGAGATTAAAGATATCCACTAAATACTAAATCCCAGACCGCGCACTTTGTATCTGTAATCTCAACAAGTCCTTTTGGAAATCCTGTGAGGTTAATATTCCCATGCTTGCCTGACAGAAAAGGAAACAAAAGTTCAGAAAATTGATCTGCTCCAGAGCCCTAATAAAGGGATTTGGATTTGAGCCGACATCTGCATGACCTTAAATCCCATGCTATTTCTACCATAATAAGACAGAAGCTAGGATCCTAGACCCAATCTGCTTCATCTGAGAGGCACAGGAAAATTGTTAGGGTGAAAGGCAGGAACACTTCTAGAAAAAAGAAGCTAAAGAGTAAAAGGAAGCAGGAAGCCTCTTTTCTGATAATGAAATTGACATTATAGGTGCTAACAGGAGAAAATGCCTAGTAAAGAGAAAAGAAGAGAATTTGACTTTTTTTTTTTTAAAGACTGGGGTTAAAATAAAAAACCAAACAGGAAGTCAGGACAGAAAAATCTGTGTTTGGAAGTCAGAGAGAGGCTCTCCAGGGAGAGTGGAGATGTGGAGGCCCTATAGGATGCTGGAGTTTGGGAGGAAACAGCCTTCTTGTCTCTGACCTGATCACGTGACCTCAGAGTATAAAAGCTTTTCACCACCGAGGCCCCATGCAGCTATCCGGTGTGAATGGGCAGCAGCAGCGACTGAGGTGCTGTTGTTCCTCTTTTCCCTCAGCTACCGGACTTGCCTTCAGGACGAACCTCCAGAAGACCTCCATCAAGAACAAAGACAAGGCAAGATGGCTGACTGAGTGCTTGTGTTCTGGGACTTGAACGCGGGATCCAACACTGATAGAAAGGTGTTGTGGGCGGTGCTGGGTTAAGGAGAACACAAGGGTCAGACCCCAGAGGCAGGAGCTATCCTGTGAGGGCGAGGGAAGGGGTGTAGGGAGCCCCTGACTAGGGAATCCAGAGAGGACCCATGTGTTTAGGCAGCAAGGGTTATCAGCCCCGTGGAAACTGAGTCACCTCATGAAGAATCAGAGTTCTTCTATTTATAGGCAAATTACTGGGCTCAGTTGCAATATGTGAGTTTTCCTGGACATCTTTATAGTCTCTGGGGGATGAGCCCCGAAGCATAGTGCTAGTTCACACTTCCCCCCACGCTGCCTCAGATCCCCCGTTTTATAGCATCCTAGAGCATTTGAACAGAGTTGAATGAGGTGGAGGGAAATTGCGCTCTGCAGCAGGAGAGAAGACCAGAGGAGGGTAGAGAGGGAGGCTGGGGGCTAGGACAGCCAGCCCTGGGCCCGCAGTGCCTGGGCTCCCTTAGCCTCCTTATCCTGGAACATCCCTTGCAGCCCTCTCCCGGCTGTGAAGCTTCCTCTCTTGCAGGCTCAAGATGGAAACCGGTAACAGTAACTTCCTGTATCTGTGAGGCAATAGGAGAAAGGCCGGGGAAAACTGGAGGGGGAATTCCCTTGGGGAGCCAAGGATTGGTCTCCCCCAGAGACGCAGGATGGCAAATGTAATAAATGCTGCTTAATATCCCGCCCAAGGCAAAGTCAATAATTGCTCTGGGCAGTTCTGGCAGGTGGTGTGAGCTTTCTGCAGTGGTGGCAGCAGAAAGCTTGGGCTGGGAAGAAGGGGAGCGCGCCAGGGAGCATGTTTGCGTCCTGACCCGGAGGAGAACAGTCTGTAGGCTGCGAGTGGAGCCTCCTGACTCTGCGCTTTCCCACCCCCCTCCAGAATCATGCTGGACTGGCACAGCTCCTTGATCCTCACAGCCTACATCCTCATCTTCCTCACCGGCCTCCCTGCCAACCTCCTGGCACTGCGGGCCTTCGTGGGGCGGGTCCGCCGGCCCCAGCCTGCACCCGTGCACATCCTCCTGCTCAGCCTGACCATGGCTGACCTCCTCTTGCTGCTGCTGCTGCCCTTCCGGATCATCCAGGCTGCGTCCAACTTCCGCTGGTACCTGCCCCAGATCGTCTGCGCCCTGACTGGTTTTGGCTTCTACAGCAGCATCTACTGCAGCACGTGGCTCTTGGCGGGCATTAGCATCGAGCGCTACCTAGGAGTGGCCTTCCCGGTGCAGTACAAGCTCTCTCGGCGGCCTCTATATGGAGTGATCGCGGCCCTGGTGGCCTGGATTCTGTCCTTCGGCCACTGTACCTTTGTGATTGCTGTTCAGTACTTGAACTCAACCCAGCAGGTGAGAGATGGAAACGAAATCACCTGCTATCAGAACTTCACGAAAGAGCAGCTAGACGTGGTGCTACCTGTGCGGCTGGAGCTGTGCTTGGTCCTCTTCTTCATACCCATGGTGGTCACCATCTTCTGCTACTGGCGCTTTGTGTGGATTATGCTCACCCAGCCCAACGTGGGGGCCCAGAGGCGGCGGCGAGCCGTGGGCCTGGCTGTCGTGACCCTGCTCAACTTCCTGCTGTGCTTCGGGCCTTACAACCTGTCGCACTTGGTGGGATTTATCTTAAGGGAAAGCCCCCCGTGGCGGGAGGAGGCTGTGGTGTTCAGCTCTCTGAATGCTACCCTGGACCCGCTGCTGTTCTATTTCTCTTCTTCGGTGGTGCGCAGGACTTTTGGAGAAGGGCTGCAGCTGCTGCGCCATCAGGGCTCCTCCCTGCTGGGGTGCAGAGCCAAAGAGACAGCAGAGGTGACAGTTGGGGATGGGGGCATGAGTCCACCAGAGAGAATGCCAAGTTCGGACTTCATCACCGACTGACCGTTTCCGGGATCTTCGGGGGTGCTCTGGGTCACCCACGAGTTGGGCAGCTAGGGAGATCGGCAGCTCCCAGATGCAGGAATCCTCAGGCCCGAACTATGTCTGGAACTTGTTAAAAGCTTCTCAGTCTGGTATCCCTGTCTGGATTTTTCTTCCTAAGTGAATGTAGCTCAATGACTGGAGAAGAAATGGTTAGGCTTAGAAGCACTGAGTGACCAGGATGTTGGAAGCAAGGTGGCTGATATACATTTAGACTCTGTGAGGAAGTTGGTGGAAGGGAAAGATATGGCAGAAGCAACGTGTCCTAAGGCCGTCTTGCTACTGGCTTAGAAACTGCACCGAGACACTGACTGGCCTGGCCCTTGGTGCTAGAAAGAAGTCAATGGGAAAGAGATGGAAGAAGGGACCAGATCTGGGTTCTGCTGTATTGGTTTGACACCCTGTTGTGTATTTATGGTTCATTTTTGTGTCTCCCCCCACAAAACTGAGGCCTGGATCCCTTGGCCCTTCATGATACCCCACAAGAACCAGCCTGTGGCTTGACACCCACCCTTCTGAGCTCAACACTGGCCAGTGTGGGACAAAACAATCTGTTTTAACAGACTGGAAATAAAGATGAGAGCACTGTGAAGTGAGTGTCGCCATTTTCATACCACTTCTACAAGTCAAGAAGGGGACAAGCAGAGGAGGGAGGGCCAGGTAGGACAGCTGTAGGGAGCGGGTGCTGCAGTGGAACCCACAGAGACCTTTTCAGATGGAAATGTAATGATGGGAAACTGTTCAGGACATGGAGGAAATCTTCTTAGACCGAAAAGGAGGGAAGGCTGGGCTTAGAGGATGCAGGCACATCCCAACTCAGAGCTACCTGTCCATCCCAGGGGTTTAAAACAAGTTCCTTCTTTCTTGTTTAGATAACAGTTTTGATAACAGTTCCGTTTCAAATTTTCTCCTCCCTGGGCCAGAAAGATAGCTTGGTCGTGTAAGCACTGCATGGCAAATTCAAGGACCTGGGTTTGATACCCAGGACCACATGCCGTGCTGACCCCACACTGAGGCGACCACCGAAACTAGGTGTGGTGGCATATGCTTGGAATCCCAGCACTAGGGAGGCTGAGACAGGAGGTTTACTACAAGTCTGAGCTGCTTAGTAAGACCCTGTAACAAATAAATAAATAAAAGATTTTTTAAAAAATTGTCCTCTTGTAATTTATCATCCTTTTGCCTGCTTTGCACCTTCTCCTGTCCTAGTCCTACCTCCCTGACTCATTTCTCCACAATAAGGACCTCTGGTCGAATTAACTAACTCTTCAGCCCCCAGCCATGTGGTCTGTGGCTTGAGCGACATACCACAGTTACATGTAGAGATGTAACAATAATATAGAGCCACTGCCAGCCTGCTGACAGGATCAGGGGCCTCTGTGGATAAGCCCCACTGAGCGACCGAGCCTCAGAAACCAAATCTGTCTGAGGAATTACTCTTCAGAGAGACCTTTCCTGCCTTTGCCTCTCCCCTCACCTCCACCCCATACTCTCAACCTTCTGATCACTTCTATTGACCCCTCTTACAAAACTCCCCTCAATATTAACTTTTTAGAGAAAGCCTTTCTTTATTTCTCCTCTTACCCAAAAGCTCCTTTTCTGGTTTCCTTCTTCAAAGGTAATCTAGACCAGAAAACTCTGAGCCCTGATTTTAGTCCATGGGAATCTTTTTTTTTTTTTTTTTTGGTGGAACGGGGATTGAACTCAGGCCCTTGTGCCTGCCAGGGAAGCACTTATTCCACTCAGCCATCTCCTTAGCCCCTACTACTTGGGCATCTTACTAGCAAGTTCAAGCTTTCCAAGTCATACTAATAAAGATAAGGTACATCTCCCAGAAGTATTCTGAGGAATGAAATGTGATTATGAGTTCTGACCTTGGTATACACACACACACACACACACACACACACACACACACACACACAAAAAAAAAAACTGTAGATGTAAAATTGTTGAGAAATTGTAGAGTCTACTATTCAGCTCTAGGGATGTCAATTTGTATGACGCACAGATGTTTCTTCACTTCAAAGAAACATAGGTAATAAATTAAAAATATGTGAAATATATTAAGCAATCAACTATAGGATGGTTTAGCAGGAATATATGAGAAAAAAATCTGGCATGTTTCAGTTTATTATGAGTCTTCCATACATTACAGGTTCTTTAGAAAAAAGCTAATGTGATTTAGATGGCATTAAAACAAACAATTTTGGGGCCAGGGAGATGGCTCAGTAGAATAAGCACTTCCCTGGAAAGTGCAAGGGCATGAGTTCAATCCCCGGTTCCACCAAAAAATAAATAAATAAATAAAACAAACAAGTTTAAACAAGTTGATAATGTCAGCAGTCCACTTGGGTGTTTGTAATCATGCTTAGTACTGACACATTTATAAGAAGGACATTAGTTCAGAGAAGGAATAAAACATTAACCAAAATGTTTAAGAGATTTTTAAAACCATATTACAACAATAATAAAGGATATCAAAGTCAGACTCCATGCCAGAGAAGGAGCCAAAAAGGATTAAGGTCATTTTCCAAAGTCCAAATCCCCAGTTCTGCAAAAAAAAAGAAAAAAAGTCAGTAGGTAAGAGGGAGTCCAAACCCTGGTCTTCCAACTCCAAAATGCCTGCTTGTATCCACTGCCCCAGGAGAGGAAGCGAGAGGACGCTGCAGTGCAGGTATGAACGTGGGACGGCCGGGACCTATTCCACAGGAGAGGTACTCTTATATAGCCCCATAGCAAAGAGCGAAGAGCATGACAGGGAATGAGATGGCAAACAGCTGGGGCTGTTTAAATGGAACTGACTCCCCCATCCAGGCAGTCAGTCCCCAATTCCCAGGAACATTCAAGCAGAAATTAGCAACTGCCCCTGCAAGAGGATGGTGAAGATAAGGGCTGAGTGCATGAACCGGCCAGCCCCTCCCAGCTCCAAGATCCCCTGGTTCTTCAGAGACGCAGCAGCTCTTGCTAACCAGGAAAGTACAAAATGAAGTCGTGTGGGAACTCAAGGGGCCGTTGGGAAATAGCTTGTCTGAGACTTTCAGAGTGAGGCTTTAGCTCCTCCCAGGTATGTAACCTTCTTAAATCACTTGATACATCAACTCGTTTCTTTTTTTGGGGGGAGAATCACTAATTTATTACTGTGGATATTCTTTGTCTCATGATCGGGGATTGTTCCTAAATCCATCCAACCTTTAAAATATTATAAGTCTAAAATGCATTTAACACACCTTGCCGGCCAAACACCATGGCTTAGTGACACGGCACTACAGAGTGTAACGGTAGCTGCTTGCTGCTGGTGCCAGGCATTGTGAGAGAACGTCACCGATGTGTCACTACCTGAGTCACTAGCCAGGGAAGAGCCAAGTCCGCAATGCAAACTACAGCTCTACTGAAAGACTGGGCACCACCTTAAAGTTGAACAATCCTGTGGTCCTTCTTCTTTTAATTTGTATTTAGTACAGGACCTACAGGGTCTCACTATATGGATCAGACTCGTAGTGATCCTCCTGTTTTTAGTCTCCCAAGCGCTGGGACTACCATGCCCAGTCTCATTCACCATCTCAGTCCGCCCTGGGGGTGGGGCCAGCCCTGCAATCCGGGCATCAAACTCTGCCTAAGCAAGCGTTTTAATCCACTGAGCTATCTGGCTAACCTTGTTGATCCTTCTCAAGCCAAGGCCTACCTAGATAAGCCACTTTCCTGAGTGCTGGAGATACAAATGAATAAGACACTTGCCCTGTGGGGGCTCCCATGCTGGCAAATGGAAACTAGCTACAAAGGAATAGAAGCCCAGTTTAGAGGAAAGTAGAATGGGAAGGAGAGAAGGTTTAAAGCCTTCCAGAGTCAGTGACGCTCCACAGTCTAGCAAAGAAAAGGAGTTGCTGTATAAAGGTCCATGGGAGGAGCCATCCTTTTATTTCATTTTTAATTTTTAAAATATTTTTATGAGATCATGTTTGTGATGCATAATAATTAAATCCATCTTGGGGAACAGGGACACATATATATCACTTCTTAATCACTCATGTTTCCCTTCTCTTCCCTCTTTCCCATCTTCCCCTATCTCCAACTCCCTTCCCCATCTCCACAGGTACCCCTGTTTCCTATCAGCAATCTTTATTTTGCTCTTTGAAGGATTTATATTTTAAGTAGCACAAACCATGAGATATTTAACCTTCTGTGTCTGATTTATTTCACGGAGCAGTACATTTGCTTCCTTACAAGTTACGCTTCCTTATGGCCAAGGAATATTCTCTTTGGTATACATCAAACATGTTCTTTTTTTTCAGAACTGAGGATTGAACTCAGACCCTTGTGCTTGCCAGGGAAGCACTTATTCCATTGAGCCGTCTGCCCCATCCCAAACGTGTTCTTTTTATCAGCTCAGGAACTGCTGGTACAAAAACCCCAAGGACAGAGAGAAAACATTAGCAGCTCAAAACCAGAAAGAAGAAAAACAAAACAAAACAAAAAAAACAGGAAGAAGGTTTGTAGGGCTTGAAGAGTGGTTTCAAACTTGAACTCGCCAGCAGAGTGCTTTGGGTCATAGATCGCTGTACTCCTTCCCCCCAGGATTTCAGAACCAGTACATACACGAGTCAGGATACTCCAGAGAAACAGAACCAACAGAAGTTATATTTAAAATGACCTAAGAGGGGGCTGGGAAGATGGCTCAGTGGAATAAGCACTTCCCTGGCAAGCACAAGAGCCTGAGTTCAATCCCCGCTTCTGCAAAAATAAATAAATAAATAACAAAATAAAATAAAATGACATAAGATAGGTATGATTCTTTATGAAGACGTGGCTCACACAATTCTAGGGGGTGAGAATCTTCTATCTGCAAACTAGAGCCCTTAGAAAGCAGGTAGTGCCTCTTCCGTCCAAGTCTGGAGGCCTGAGACCCGGAAGAATGGCTGGACTGTGTCAGGATGAGGACAAAAGGCCAGTGCCACCCTCAAGCTGTTGGGCCAAGACGGCAAATTTCCCCTGAAGCTGCCTTTTTGTTCCCTTCTCTCCCTCAGCCAACCGGATGGTGTCCGCTCACAGTGTGAAAGGCAGGCAGTTTGCTCCCCCAGCCTACTGGTTCAAATGCTGCCCTTATCTGTGTGCAAACTCAGCATGCCTGGGTCACCTTTCTAACAAGGGACTGGGTGGTGCTGAAGCTGCCAGTCACACCTTGAGGTTCGGGCAGTAAAACTGTGGAGCAGGGACAGAAATAAGGTCAAGGAAAACAAAGACCAGACCCAACAATGAAAAGAGTTTGAATGTATTCCAAGAGCTTCCGGAAGCCATTCAAATTCTGGAAACTTTGCAAGGGTTTGAAGAAAGAGAATAGAATTGTCTGATAGCCACTTTTTTTCTTTGCCATGCTGGAGACCACACTGAGGGCCTCTCATTTGCTAAACATATGCTTTATCACTGACCTACATCCCCAGCTCTGATTTCCATTTGAAGAAGTCCACTCTGGCAGCTGTGCGTACCATTGCAGGGAGATGGTTGTTAGGGTCAAAGAGATCGTGTTCATGACAGAGGCAAGGAAC
The DNA here is from genome assembly GCA_004027165.1 of Ctenomys sociabilis. Classification (NCBI taxonomy): domain Eukaryota; kingdom Metazoa; phylum Chordata; class Mammalia; order Rodentia; family Ctenomyidae; genus Ctenomys; species Ctenomys sociabilis. The sequence goes on from PVKA01012249.1 coordinate 48,889, forward strand.
TGTAGAACACTGTGCAAATATGCAGGAGTTTCACCTGGTGAGCTGCTCCCTGAAAGGGGGGCTGTTTTCTTTCCCATGAGAATTGATCACCCAAGGATTGAATAGCCAGGCGGAGGCCTTACAAGTTATTCTTCTCTCATTAGGTAAATGTGTGTCCCTGTAGGGTATGCTGGACATGTTTAATGACCAGCTCTTGGTAGTAGAAGAAAGGCAGGGAGGCAGAAGGGGAGAGGGGAAAGAATACTTGCTTTGTGATCCTTGCCAATTTATGTGAATATACATTCCCCCCCCCCATGCAACCCAGGCTAATTCCTGTCATGACACTGAACATGGATTTGGCAAGAGATGCTAATAATTAGCTCCTGTGCTCTACTTGGCAGGTGGATCACACCTTCCTGGGGGAAATCTTTATCTTTTCCTGGCTACAGATAGTACAAGGCTCTTGCACAGGGCTTTAGACATGATAAACACTAGCTAAATATGGCTGGTTGGGCCTCATCCAAGGCTATCCGGGTGGCTGTGCAATTGTGAGACTTGTCTGAATCTCCTGCCTCGAAGCAGGATGACAGATGGGTAAACAGAAATATTAGTGCCTGGTTAATGAGTAACACAGACAGCAGCCCAAGGCTGCTACCAGGAAACAGAAGTAGAGGGAACGGGCTCAGTGTGACCTGCCAGCCCAGGCAGTAGGGAAAGGGGAAGCTTCATTGACTATATTTCACTTCCCCTTTCCGCAAAAGATGTTCTTACATCCCTGCCTTAGAAATTCTCAACTGACCACAGCCAGGGTTCACATGTAGTGTGGTTTGGGGGCGACCATTGTGGCTGGAGAAGGTGGAAGTGGGTGGGTATGGAGAAGCTTCGGAAGGAAACATACGCAAAAATTCTAGCTCCTCTTCCTCAGATTTCCTGCCTGTCAGCTCTAAGTCTTGAGTCTCTCTTCCTTTTTAACCTTGCTTTATCTCTGCGGTTAAATACTTTTGCTCTGGGGTTTCTTTTTCCCTTCCATTATTTTGTTCTAGTCTCAGGAAATGAGGACATTTGTCACTGACCCCTCGCACAACCAATCAGGAAATCAGGTCAAAGATCTGTAAGCTATCCGAAGCTGTAGTCCAGGAACCCGCTTGGCAAAGCCTCGAATTCCTGCCAAGGTGAAAGATAGAAGGCTAAGCAATGAAAGTGGGGAGCCAGTTCCCCAAAAACAGGCTGTCCACATGTGGCCTTCCCAAGGAGGGGCTGACTGAAACCCTAGTAGAGCCTCAAGCTCCCTCTCCCCAGAGATGGACCATCTCCTGCCATCTGTTATCTCAAGCTATGACCAACCTCAAGAGTTAGGCAAGTATACTGGCTCCAAATGTTAATATTTTAAATGAAAAGCCATCCGTGTGTAGAGCAGTCTAAAGTTGCTAAATTGTCACAGCAAACAAAAGACCATTTGAGTTTCCGCAGCTGTGGGCATTCATTAATCCACAAACATTAATATGTGTCAGTTCCTACCGAGGTGCTAGAGATACAGCAGTAAAGATCCTTGTCAAGATTCGTGCTCTCACGCAGCTCACATTTCAGTGGGAAAGCTGGACAGGTAGACCAGGCAAGAAGATGCCTGATGGAGATGCTAAGTGCTCTGAAGGTATAAAATTAGACAAGGGCAAATAATGGCGTAGAGGAGGACAGTGGATGCCTTCTTTTGAACAAGCGATTGTGGGCAAACCACACTAAGATTATTGAGCTGTGACCAGAATGACAAGAAAGAGCCATGTCAAGAACTAATGGGACTGGGACTGGGTATGGTGGCGCATGCCTGCACTTGGGAGGTTGAGACAGGAGGGTCTCTTTCAGTTTGAGACCAGCCTGGGGGCTACAAAAGTGAGCACAAGGCCAGCCGAAACTGCATAGTGAGACCCTGTCTCAAAAAACAAAACAAAAAAGAACCCATGGAAGAATGGTCCAAGTCAAAGACTCGAAGCCTGTGCAAGGTCTGAGCTTGTGTTGGGAAAGAAAGGCCAGAGTTAACAAAACAAACAAACAAAAGCTGAAGAGACCGGGAGTGGTGGTGTGCGCCTGTAATCCCAGCTCTTGGGAGGCTGCAAACAGGCGGATCATGATCAGGACGAGTCCGATCGAGGATCTAGTGGTGAGACTCTGAACACCCTGTAGACCCTTCCCTAAAAAGAGCCAGGGAGATATCTCAGTGGCATAAGTGCCTGCCTGGCAAGTGCAAGGTCAAATAAATAAATAAATAAATAAATGAAATCCAGAAGGATAGGAGCTTGCTGGCAGCTGGAAGAGCTGCCAAGGGTCAAATCACGGGGGTTTCAAAGGCTTCTGGTAAGAAGCGCTAAGATGTCTCCTCTCTGCTTAGCTGAAAGAAAAACTGAGACTCAGAAATGGAAACCAACTTTATAAGATCTCAGTCAGATGGGCTGCTACTGCGAAATGCATATTCTCTTTCCCCATCAATCTGTTACTTCACTGCCGAAGAAAAGGGAGGTCAGGAAGCACAATTCATGCCACATTGATAAAGGGGGAAAATGATCTCCAGACCTGAAAGGTACCTGGGATGAGTTCATGTTCTCTAAAACCGAAGAATGAATTTTAGGAACAAATGGAGATTGAGAGTAGAATACTGGGAAAGAAAGCTTCTGTCTCAGAGAGGACAGAAGGGGGGGTCCCAGTGGGTTGCCCAGGAAGTCGTCTCTTTCAGGTTATTTTTACAGGGGCAAAACCATGCGGGGCTAAGGGGGAGAAAATGGGGACTTACTTAGGTGGATGTGGGGTGGGACAAAACTATGATCAACCAATGGGATTACAGGCACCATTGTTCAGGTAAAGTTGATTATGCCCAGGACCAAATGGGGAAGCAAGTCCTTAGGAAGCAGGCAGGAATACGGGACGGGGTTTCTTACTGTTGGGGGTTGGGCTAATAACTCATTTGGGCTCTTTCATGGTGATTGACACCTATTTAGAATATCAATCCCTGTTGTCCTTCCCTAGAGAAGTATGTAGTTGTATTCATTTTCTCTTTTGTCCTGAGGTATGACTCATATGGGAGTTTTTGTCTCTTCCAAGTTGTAAAGTCACCTTGTTTTCCATCTTGTCTTCTTGAGGAGGGCCTGGCCCTACCTGACTGCCTATAATATTTTTATCCATCTCGGCTGCCTATAACAATGTCGTGCAGTCATTTGTTACTGAAAGTTGAGGAGGGAGGTGGAGGCTGACAGCTGAAGTTCTGAGAAAGGAAAGGTGATGGATATGACAGTGGAGTGGAGCCCACGAGAAACCTGGGCTGACAAGGATGGGGATGGAAGAGATGACGTGGCTGAGCCCTGAGGAAGGCCGGGAAGGCAGCGAGTAACCAAGAGCCCTGTGCAGTCTCCATCTTCCAGTGGACCAATGAAAGAGATCTCCAGGAGACAGTAGGGTTTGTGAGCGTTTGAAGCTTAGCCTACCTAGTATCGCGTGATTCAACTTCACTGGGTGGAGGTGGGCAATGGAGCTAGCAGCACGTACGTCATCGTGTTATTAGGAAAATTAAATGAGCTTCAGCCTCTACTTACACAGCACTTGACGTCTAGCGCCACTGTGGAGATACACGTTTGTACATCAAACCTTTTCAATATTAAAATCCATCCTTCTACTTTAACACATCTCATGACTCTGAGAATAAAATCCCAATCACCCTTCCCAGGGCCAGTAACCCTCTGCATGACCTGGCTCCTGTCCATCTGTCCAAGCTCATCTGTCAGTCCCTCCAAGCCAGGCTCTTTCTTATCTTGCTGTGAACAGCTCCCTAAGCTGCCTGGAGCCTTCTTCCCCTAGCCCCTCCCATGGCTGACCCACTCTTTCAGGCTTTCTGTGTCTCAAATGTCCTTTGCTTGAAGAACGACTTTCACCTCAATCCACTCCAAAGTTGCCTCCCTCTGACAGACTCATTTCTTCATCGCATTCCTTACTAGCTGATGATTATGTTTTTTTTTTTAAGTTATATGTGCATATAGTCTAATGAGTCAAATGTTTTTAAAAAACAAAACTTTTTTTTTTTTTTTTGCAGAATCTGGGATTGAACTCAGGCCCTTGTGCTTGCCAGGGAAGCACCTATTCCACTGAGCCATCTCCCTGGCCCTCTTTCTATCTTTCAAGGACTTGCTTATTTCATTACATTACTTCATTTTTCACTCTTTAGGTCTTATTTGTTAACTCCCCATATGGTGATGGACAGTTAGCTCTTTCCTCCCCAAAAACAAATGATACCCGTGCACCCTTTCATTGCTCATTCTCCTGATACATCATAACTGATAGGATTTGATGTCACAGCAGAGAAACAGGCAGAAGGAAAAAGGGAAAGGGACTTTATTATTATAAAGGGAAGTGGGCTTCGTTATCTGGGAGGTCACAGAGAGAATTTTGGAAGATAAGGGATTCTCTGGATTGGAACAAAGGGAGGCTGAGGCTTTTATGGCCTTTTACCAGGGCAGGGGTTTGAGGGGGATGTGTAGATACACCTGAGGAGCTGACTGGGATCTTCCCTGAGGTGGCGGGGAAGGTAAAAGGAAGCTGCATCCTGGGCTGAGTTGGAGAAGAGGGGGGAGGTGGTCTCTGGGAAGATAAGCTGTTATTTTCAGGGCTTCAGGCATTTGGATGACCACTATAATAATTCAGCAATTCATACTAGGGCCAGAACCTATCAATAACTATGGTAGAACAATATTCCGTGGTCGTGTCATCATAATTAGGTAAGTATCACTCACAGCAAAGCTTGGCAATAAACGTTAATTACTTTTCCTAGCCTGCCCATCTTTTCCCTCCATTTCTTGAAGTCAGTATTCTTAGTCTTTCTCGTTCGCTTAGTTTTCTACATGGCTCACACTAATTTTGTTGCCGAAAGGTATCAGTGGGATACAGATCTCATCTTTCAGAAGCAGTCTGCCCCCCGAACTTTCTGACCTGCTCCGATCTGGACTGGTCATCGTGGGTGGCTGGCATACAGCCGGCCCTGAAAGCCCTGGAGAGCTCATTGGCTTCTCTGTTCTTGTCTTTTTCCTCCTTGGTTTTTATCCTCTTAAAGCTTTTCTAGAAAGTGACTGTTTCAAGACTTTGCATACCAGAGAAATGCCTTCGTCCTATGCTTGGTATTCACTGCTGGGGCCCTGAGTGGACTCCAGATCGGCCATCGCTCTCCTTGGGGATTGAAGGTACCATCATGTTGTTTTCCAGCTTCTAGTCTTGAGGAAAATTCACACGACAGTCTGATTCCTGTCTTTTCTAGGTGGGTTACCTTTTCCTCTCTGGAAGCTCTTAGGGACCTTTGCTTTCTCTCAAGGATCTATTTCACCCACTACAGAAGGCCCTTGGAGGATCCTTTCAATCTGCAGAATAATATCCTTTGGTTCAAAGGGATTCTCTTGAAATCCTATGCAATAGTTTCCCTCCCTTCATTTTCTCTTTTCTTTCTTTGCGGAACTCCGGTTACTGAAGCTGGTGGTACTGACCTTCTACCCTGGCCCTTTAATTTTCCCATTCTCTATTTCTCCAAGTGCTTCCCATAGGATTTATTTTAGTTAATCTTTCAGGCCTTCTATTTTTCATGTTTGCTATCATTTTTAATGTACTTGTATGCTTTTTTTAAATCCTTTTATAGCATCTTGATCTTGTTTCATGGTTATAGTAGCCACTCTGATCTCATTGAGGAATTTTCTTCTCCTTGCTCTGAGTTGCCTTTTTTGGTGTTGGTTTCTGTCCTCTATGTTAGGAACTGTCATCAGATATCTGGTACTCCTCGGTTGTCTGCTCACATTGAAAAAAAGGAAGGGTTTTTGTTTTTTTTTTAAGATATGAAAAAAGTCTATGAAAGTTAATGTGACATATTTAGAGTTTACTTTAAAAATGGAAAAGGGACAGAAGAAACAAATTATGGCAAAAACACAAGGGGTAGCCTCTGTCTGAGTGATGAATTAGTTAGGTTTTGGTACATTATTTGCTCTACTTCCCATCATGTTTGGAAACCGTGGCCGTTGGCAGGACTCAGCGTCCTGAGGGCTGCTGGACTGGAGGCCTGGCTCCTCCTGGCCGCAGGCTGGGGGCTGCGGGCTGAAGGCCTCCGTCACTCAGCTCCTTGAGTGCACCTCACCAAGGGTAGTTTATGAACCTGGCAACTTGCTTCCACCAGAGTGATCAGGCAAAGAAGCAAGAGAAGGCAAGACAAAAGGCTCTTTAAGAACCTAACCTTGAGGCCGGGCGTGGTGGCGCATGCCTGTAATCCCAGCACTCGGGAGGCTGAGTGCAGGAGGATTGTTGTGAGTTCGAGCCCAGCCTGAGCTACAAAGTGAGCTTAGGGCCAGCCTGAACTGCATAGTGAGACCCTGCCTCAAAAAGACAAAAAAAAAAAAAAAAAAAAAAAAAGAACCTAACCTTGGGGCCTGGGAGGTGGCTCAGTGTAATAAGCGCTTCCTTGGCAAGTGCAAGAGCCTGAGTTCAATCCTCAGCTCTGCCAAAAAAAAAAAAGAACTTCACCTTCAAAGTGACTTCCCATCATTCTCAAATGGAGAGGAATATTTTGGTACTGGGAATCACAGGACTTCACACTTGCCAGGCAGGCGCTGTGCAGCTGAGCGCTGTCCGCATCAGGATTATAGGGTGTGGATCACAGGAGTGAAGGTCTCTGGAGCAGAGAGGCTGCCTCCCAAGGGAGCATGGTGCATGGAGGCAGAGAGCCTATGAACTGAGCTCGCTGTGGCAGGATCCAACCGGACCTTTCAGCTGGGGAACTCCCAAGGCCAGTACTGGGAATTTTTTCTTCTTGAGCTGATCAAATTTCTCAGACTCTTGCAAGCTCCTACTAGAGGATCAAAGTTAGACTGTCAGCAATTTAGGAGCCACGCAGGGAAGGCCAGGAATCGCCACATCCAGCATTCTCCTACTCTCCTACTTGCTTCCCTTGCTGTCTTCCAACACTGCTGGCCCACTATCCCAAAACTCTGTGCTCCCCTCTCCACAGACTAGAACTCTCGCCTTCTCCTAGTGAAGGGCAAAAACACAGCATCAGGGCTGGGGAGATGGCTCAGTAGAATAAATGCTTCCCTGGCAAGCACAAGAATCTGAGTTCAGTGCCCGGTTCTGACAAAACAATCAAACAGCAACAATAACAAAAAAACACAGCATGAGAGAACTGGGAAAGAATTATTTTAAATACTACTTAACCAATATCCTTCATGCCCGCTTGCCATTGGCACCCAGTTTCAGAAATACCGGTTGCCACCGGTTCATGAGCTTTACATGGATTCCACAATAACAACAACAACAATTGTTTGGAGCTTGGCTTTTCCCACTGCAGGTGCTTAGTCAAACTTCCATCTATTTTTCAGCTTCCAAAAATTTTGGTGCCATTCTATCTTCTTGTGTTCTATCTGAATTTATGGATATTCTTAATGAAAGATTTCTTTATAGTTATTATAGTATAATTTCAGGTGGCCACAAAAGAAGATTCATGTATCCAGGCTACTATTACTGGCCTCAAGTATACTAGCTGGTTCTTTTGCTTGTTTTCTGTGTACTACTGGTCTTCCCCTCTTAAATATAGTGTCTAGGATAACTTGGCTATTCTGCTTCCTCATGCATCCCCAGGATCCAGAACCACGCTTGACACAAAGTAAATGTTAAACAAATGAACTAATAAACCAGTTTGCTGGAAGCAGAAACTTGCTACTCTCTGTCAGCAAGTTGGAAGCGACTCCAGGCTGTCTGATCTGCCCTGCCAGTGCCCCTTAGGCCACAGCAGGAGGATTCTGTGGGTGATTTATGAATGACACCCAGCAGGCCAAAAACTACAGCCCTGTCACAAGATGGTTTCCGAATCGCATCTCTTTTGACCCTGACAAAGTCCTTGGGTCAGATAAAAAAAGGGTCATGGGTGACATTCACTAAGATGTAATGGCTATCCCATGAGAAATAAAACACTATACCCATGTTAGACCTTTTATCCTAGGCAGGTGAGTATGTTTGTCCCTTGAGCAGGAGCGCACACGCACGCACGCACACACACACACACACACACAACCTACCTCCTCTGCTGATGTAACTTTAAGGGTTGAACCTGTTGTAGGAGGCTCAATTAGACAGAAATATTATAGGCAGTCAGGCAGGGCTGGGCCCTCAAGGAACCGGTATGCAAGACACCTTGCAGCTGTGGGAGAGACAGGCACCTCTGCTGTGGGCCAGACCTCAAGACAAATGATTAAACAAATGTAGCCACCTACCTCCCTAGGGATGGAACATCAGGGACTGATATTCTAAATAGGTCTCTGCCACCTTGAAAAGGCCAGGAAGAGTCACTGGCCCAATCCCCTACAGGAAAAGCCCCGGATCTGTATTCATGCCTGCTTGCTGGATACTTGCTTGCCCATTTGATCTCAATTTAATCAATTTTACCTGAGCAATTGTGATTGTAACCTTATTGGTTGATCATAGTTTTGCCCCACCTCATGCCCTCCCAGTGAGTTCCCATGTTTTCCACTTCAGATCCATCTCACTGTATGGTTTTGCTCTATAAAAATCCCTTAAAAAGACAGGGTCTTGACAACCCACTCCAGTCCCTCTTGTGTCCCTCTCTCAGACAGAAGCTTTCTCCCCCCCACCGTAAGCATATTCTGCTCTTAACCTCTGTTGTTTCTAAAAGTCGTTCTTCAGTTTCAAAGACCTCAAACTTGGCCCAGGTATCTTTCAGGTTGGGAGCTTCCTTCCACGCTATTGTCCCTTCACAGAGGAATGGGGCTAAGATTTCAAGATCAGTTCTCTTATAAAAGCAGAAAGATGTACAGGGGTAGGCAGTGAAGGGCCTTTGAGCAAAGAGGATGTCTGTATTCTGTAAAATGAGAAAAGCAGGATGTGAATCAGTACAGCAGAGCAAACAGCTTGGTTCTGGGGAGGAGGGGAGTTTATGTCCTAGAAATGATCTCGGGTGGGTGACCTCCAAATGATGTAGGCAACCTCCGAATGACACAGGGAAGAATGATCTCCCAACCTAACATGGGCGAGTTCACATGTTCTCTAAAACTGAAGAATGAATTTTAGGAATAAAGAGAGGTTATGAGAAGAATATATTTATTGAGAGAAAGAAAGCTCCTGTCTGAAAGAGGGACAGGAGGAGGGGGGCAGGCGGGTTGTTCCGTGGGAAGCTGACTCTTCTGGGGACTTTTATAGTGTAAAACTATGTGGGGCTAAGGTGGAGAATATGGGAACTCACTTAGGTGGATTGGGGTGTGACAAAACTATGGTTAATCAATGGGATTACAAGCACCTTTGCCCAAGTAAAATTGATGAAGTTCAGGAACAAATGGGAAAGCGAGTCAGGTAGCAAGGGGGCCTGGATGTAAAACAGGACCTTATCTGGTGGCCATCAGATAATGAAACTTCTTGCCTTTCACCCCACCCCCCCCCACCCCACCCCACCCCCACCCCACCCCCACCCCCACGGAACCAAGGGATTAAACTCATGTGCTT